>OY744602.1:103198102-103343102 GCA_963556255.1 Allolobophora icterica
GAAAGACTTAACCAAAGAACAATGAATGACTCATCATAGGAAAATCAACAGATCTAACGATAAACAAGCGACGAAGTCACGAAGGTTCAGAGGTTCCAATTTAAACCACATCTATCCATCCATCCATCCATCCGTCCTTTCGTCCGTCCGTATCATCATTTGTCGGATGTGTTTCCGAAGTGGAGTGGGGTTGGTTGG
This sequence comes from Allolobophora icterica, assembly GCA_963556255.1. NCBI lineage: Eukaryota > Metazoa > Annelida > Clitellata > Crassiclitellata > Lumbricidae > Allolobophora > Allolobophora icterica. The sequence goes on from OY744602.1 coordinate 103,198,301, forward strand.
GTTGATTGGCTGCGTATCCACCTGGCGAGTGATGGAGTTAATTGGTGGCTAAAGTCCAGCAGGTGGCGCTGTTGGTTGGTTCTGGCTAAGACTCTGTCTGTCTTCCTCTGCCACTGTCTGTCTTCCTCTGCCTCTGTGTGTCTTCTTCTGCCTCTGTGCTGTTCTGATGGGCGTCCGTCGACTTTCAATACGTTGCGTGATTCCTATCAACCGACGCTACAACCAAACTCATCGCAACAGCCACTCGCGTTTCCTGTGTGCGTGTGCGTGTGCGTGTGCGTGCGCGTGCGCGTGCGCGTGCGCGTGCGCGTGCGCGTGCGCGTGCGCGTGCGCGCGCGCGCGTGTGTGTGTGTGTGTGTGTGTGTGTGTGTGTGTGTGTGTGTGTGTGTGTGTGTGTGTGTGTGTGTGTGTGTGTGTGTGTGTGTGTGTGCGCGCGTATATAACTGTAACAGATTGTCTATGGGTATCGAATATTACACCAGCGTTTTAGGTGAATAATTTATATCCTCTGAAAGCTATGTACTCGCGTGACATGCTATCACCTTGTCTCTCGCTATCTCTCCATATATCTCTCACTCAAAACTGAAAGCACTGCTGTCTCACAAATCATATCCTGATTCCCCCTTCCCCTTCCCTCTCTCGCTGTTTCAACTGTAAACACGATCCACCTTAGCCGTCTGACTGTTTGACCCCTCTGGATTTTGACCCGGAACCGATTTTGGTCTTACCTGCCTATCGATTTTGCTGTGACTGTGTGCCTGTGAATAAACTGCGGCTTAACTTTGTGGGCGTTGAAGAATTCTCGAGATTACGATTAGGAAATTACGATTACGAGATTATAGATCTCAGTCAGTTGGCTCATCTCTCTCCTCTGTCGATCTCAACTCTCCTCCGCTCTCCTCCCTCTCTCCTCCAGTTTTACATTCGCGACTTAAAACCGAACTCTTGAAGCTATCCTATCCTGATTATACTCCTGCTGTATACCACACAACCACCATCATCACATATTATCAGCGTTGCACCAGGCTGTCTCCTCGGATTGACCTCCCCGGACTCTGACCTGGCACCGGAACGGACAACGCATTCTGGCTATTGCCAACCTGAGTTGACATAGCGCGTGTGGTTAAGCTGGTCTTCCTGACGTGGCTTTTGTGTTGCACGGAGAATTATTACGGATATTGTTATATTACATTGCAGTTTGCATACATCTATTACATTCACAACCAAGAAACCGACCAGCACCATCACGACCAATGTCCTAGGACATGGCGTCCGGACCCTTGACCCCCCGGATTTTTCGCATATTTTACAAAAATAAAATCTTTTGATTATTATGATTATTACAACAGTCCCAACACGGTTTTCGATGCAAAAAACACTTAATTATTTAGGTAAGTCATTGACCATTATTTATTTTTAAAGTTGTCACGTGTTCTGCGTTTATGAATAACCATTCTGACATGATTCTGTGCAAAAACGTCACTTTGCTCCCCTCTAAAAAAATTCCTGCGGACGCCCATGTTCTAGGGCATTCGTGCATTTATTGATGCTGAACTCATCTAACCGCACGTGTAACTCCTCCACTATCCTACATGTATGCGGTAGTTCCAGTCCGAAGGTTGGGAAAAGGAGGAGGGCGACGCTAATCATTTTTGTTACGACACAGTGTCGTTAAACAGCAACTAACCTGACAGCACGTGCAACATTTCCCACACGCGCCACTTGGTTAGGGTCTGTCATAAGAACAATATATCTTCCGGTGCAACCGCCCTTTATGTGGAGTTCAATGAATTAGTTCACACTCGGTGACCTCAGTTCCGCTTCCTCCAGCATCAACATATCACGTGACATGTCCACGGAGTTCGATGACCTCGCAGTTATCTTCAACTGCAATCCCGCAGCAAAATTTTTAAAGATCTACGTAGATTTGATTGCAGTACGATAATAATTGTCGACTAACGATAATCGTAGATCCCATTCGCCTGTTGCCAGGTGTTGCCTGATGTTACATGAGGATATTACATGAGCAATGAGCATGTTAGTCCCCGTAGTGACGGTGCTGAGTTTCAACCGCGTGTTTCCGTCACAGTGGTGGTGGTGGTGGTAGTAGTAGTAGTGGTAGTACTAGTATAGTACAGAGGCGCCCGCAGCGTGACGCACTGGACGCACGTGCGTCCACCCACCAAATCAAATCCATACAAGGAATAGGCATCGCATCAATATTTTTGTTAAACGGCAATACGGCATGTTAAAGCATTCAGTTAGATGTTACCTAAACCACAGTATAAATAATTACACAGTATGTCGACTCGCATTTCTGCCTGTTGACTTGTTTTGGGGTGACGCCATTTTGAAAGTGCAATCTAGAATAATAGATGTAAGGTAACATAAACGTCAAAAATTGTTTTGGGGTGACGCCATTTTGAAAGTGCAATCTTGAATTATAGATTTAAGCTAACATAAACGTTAAAAATAATATTATTAATTCTAATGAAGTCCTCGATGTTGTTGTAACGTTTAAAAATATTTGATGTGATGGATTCCGGTGTATCGACGTGTAAACGTTCCATTTTCAAAATGGCGGTCGGTCACATATTCTGACTGCTTCATCGTCCGGGAGTCGACGTACTCTGTAATTATTTATATTGTGCCTATATTGAAATAATTTTGTTGCGCTTGTCACTACCCATTACTCTATCTGTGGCAGCTATTTAATTTTCCTACTTATATCTATAGTAGCAAAGCGGGCAAGCGGCCATATTATTTATTTACGAGAGGGGTATGAGTCCAATTTTGTAGGCCTGCGGGCGCCCCGGTATAGTAGTATTTGTAATAGTATTAGTACGTAGTAGTAATAGGCCTGATGTCTTTTCAAAATGCTGAACTTCGTCTACGGTACACTGGCTTCCTGTCTGTGAGCGTGTCCAAGCTAATACTCCTCATGTACAGAGCAGGTGCAGATCATCTGCCATCTACTTATCGTCCATGGTCACACCTTTGCAACTCTGTTCAAGGTCGCTCCTCTCTTCGATCAGCATCTGCTAGAAAGTATTGTGTTCCTGGTACACGTTTTGTCTTTGGCCAGCGTTCATTCACAGTTGCCGGTCCCTCCATCTGGAACTCTCTACCTCCTCATGTTCGCAACTCTCTTAGCGAGACTGTCTTTCACTCTAAGTTGAAAACATACCTCTTCCAGTCTACCAGTGGCTCTTAAATTGCCCACTTTTAAACTTTGTAAGGAGGCTTTATCAAATTACGTACAGTTGCATTGTATTGTATTGTATACGGGAGTTGAGCAATTTCAATAGACATTATCACTACTGATCTTGATACTACTGATATTGATCTGATTACTGCTTATAATTTTGATGCCCAGTGGTTGATGCCTTGTGCATTAGACACCGGCGCAATAGAAGTGACTAAATACAGGTATTGTTCCCTCATTTACATTACAATAGACCAATACATTACGTGTTACCTCTTTCTGACTTCAATTGATATAGCGCCGGTGTTTAGCGGTTTGTATGGTGCTGAGAAACATTACGATTACTACTACACTTCACGTAGCCATTTAACAGGATGCAGCGTTTAAAAATGTATCGCACTAGGTTTTTATAGCGCATTTATTTTTTCTTCACAGCTACAACGCCACACACATACTTATTTGTGAGGTTTGTAAAAAAAAGCGCTATAGAAAAGCCAAATACATGTCAGTATGAGGACATTAGCTTAACCACACCTCATAAGACACACACGCGCGGTAGGTCTCATCCATAGCCAGACAGCTGCGCAAAAGCCTCACCCAGTAAACAACGCGGTTTTGCATATGCATGAGAGGCATATGAATATTCATGCTATGGGCGCCAATTGCTGATTAAAAAAGTCGATCGATGACCTAGATACGACTGGGGGTGGTGGACCGCATCCACCAGGCAGTTATCCCTCCCCCCACAACTGCTTCCGCCCGTTTAAGGCGACGAAGCGAAAACTGACGACGCAGTTACAATGGCACGTGCGGCGTTCATAGTAAATAATTATAACGGTGGCCGCAGCGGCCGGTCCAATGAGAGCCGAGAACGAAAACACATGCATGACGTCTGTATAATTTAATATACTAAGAGCCGACGCCGATATAATTATATATTTATGCATGCAGCATGCTCATTTATAACTATGTATGCTTATGTTATGGCATTTCGCGCGAAGTTGGTGGGTTATTGTAGCTGCTAAGGATCACGTGACGTTGTGCGTCACCAGTGAGTGTTGGCCTGTTCGTGTGTTTGCGTTGAGAGGTGAGGGTCGGATGGTCTGGGGTGGGTGAGGCGGAGGAGGGGGCACACGTGGGACGACGGTCCGTTTACTTTTCTGCCGACGTACCTCGGTCCCGATATTGAAGAAGAATGTTTACCCTGACTGTTCGAGATTAGATATAGCGTGCGCTGTTAAACGGTCTCTTCGTCAGAAACAACGCCGGTTTTTTATAAGTCCCGGTCGACCTTTCTGAACGCCCACGGTCGCCTATCTCTCTGTATCTGGGCCGGGTTCACAGACGCCAGGAAGGGGGTCTAATCGACCGCTAATAACCAAGGTCCCGAATGGGTGAGGACTTTGGCTATGAAGGCGTTCTTTGGTCGAAATCAGGTGAATTTGGGTGGTTAGTTACCGTTTAACGACGCTGTGTCGTATCAAAGATGGTTAACGTTGCCCTCCTGCTCTATCCCGTTTTGGACTGACGCTGTAAGAGTAGCCTTCGGATAACTGCCACCTAAGCTAACCTGGCAGCTTCTATGGCGTATGGTTATCGTATTAAGCTACGTGCAGTATAACATTAATATAATGTTTTAGCTAAATAATTATTAAATAGGCGTAACTTTCTGTGTTAATCTGTAATAATTGGAAGTAAATTTGTTGGTCTTGGCGCCTATGAGGTCCAGAAGTCATTAGATCAAATTAGATTAGATGAGATTGGTTGAGACTTTTTGCCAGTCGAACCATTTCCATTGATTTATTGACGCGGCTTTTGTATGGCGCGGAGATATTTCAGAGATTTACATTTAATTACAATATGAATGAGCAGTACTGCGGTTAAAAATCGGTCACCCTGTAGCAGCTCTTGCGTGGGCACGAGCATTTGTGGAGATCTACATTTGCATTTTCATTTTAGAAAGCTTGTATGCATTAACATTTACGGCTTTTGTACGCATTGCTGTGAATGGCCGCTATGGTCTTCCGTGCTTTGTTAACTGCGCGGCGACATCTATCGTCGGCGCCAGCAGCCAACGTCGGTGGCTGTGGCTTCTTCTGAGTCATTGTTTATGTTGACGCCCGTGACTTAGTTCTTCACAGAATATCGCTCATTCGCGTGCTCAACTTCGACCTTTGGGCCGAAAAACTGTGTACGCTGCGTCGATTGCGTTTTTAATTCCTGTTTTTCTGGCGTTGACTGTATTTCAGACGGAGATTATCGTCTGGGTAGTATGTGTTCGTCGCCATTGATCATCGGACCAGGAGGAGGAAGTGGGGGAGGAGGCGGCGGGGTTCGACCCAGTTCAGTGGAAACGGACGAAAGCATCGTGTCACGGTCACCCGAGGCCGATCATGATCAAATTGATGATCAGGATCTAAGCGATCGTCTGCTCGATCAGATTCTGAGGGAACATGGAGGAACGATCTCTTTCGGAAATGCTGTCCAGTCGTTCGATTCTTGTTTTGAACGAACGCCATTTCCATCGAAGGCGAAATCGAAGAGATGCGAAGGGAGTTTGTGTCGGGTGTGCGGCGATGAAGCGACCGGGATGTACTTCGGAGCCCTCGTCTGTGTCCCCTGCAAGGTAAATCTATAATCAACTCTGTAATTATTATTCAACAGATTCGTCGAATAACAGAAAGTAGGTCAGTGAAGAGATTCTGACTGAGTAATTTGGACCGGGATCTTCCCGGATCCAAAAATGCCTAATATTCCCTGGAAGCGATGAAAGTGCAAATAGACCCAATTCCCAAAGATAATTTTTCCATGAAACCACTTATGGAATAGCATATTCGAAAAATAATCCAAAGTTAGATTTACACAAAAGAATATTTTCACCTAGGAAATAGATGTCGGGGATTCGATGGAAATGCAATGGAAATTCAATTATAGATCAGGGTTTTGAGGATTCGGTGTGCACTGGTTTGGATCTACTGTTTTCAGAAAATGATGCACATCTAAAAACGGTAGAGTCTCCTGGCTGCTTTCTGTCGAGCTCTTCCTCTTCCAGATGGGCAACATAGCTCATAAATGAAGCAGAGAGAGGACTTCAAAAGGAGTGGCTTAATTTATGTAGATTTCACATGAACAACGTGTAGAAAAATTGTAGAATTTAGGGGATTAAAGCCGTGATGATACTTGCAGTGAATGAGATAAAGTGATGATAACAATGATTTAAATTCTATATAATCGACAAATTTTGAGGTTCTTGAAAAGTGGTGCGTGAAAGTGCGATGCATGCATGCATGCCTTGCCTGGTTAAGTAAGTAAGTGGCCTTTTTATGTCTGACAAATGCACTATATGAAAGCTTTTATGTTTTTAAAAAGCACTTAAAAATGTACAAGTTTGCTATATAAGTCTTAGTATTTGTTCTGACAGTTAAAGGTGTAAAACATCCTAGAATAAGCTGACGATGCTACAGAAATTGTCGTAATTACAATGACAATTATAATTATGCAGCTATTATATATGATTATATACATATATTTGAATGGACTATAATGGGAACAGATTGCATGGATATACATGGACAATTAAAAATAACTAGAGATGCTTTGATTCACAAAACTATTTTTAAAGAGATTAGACTTAACAGTATTAAGTAAGATGAAGTGTTCTCTCGTGTGATGGGGAAGGGGGAGCATCCGTTGATGTGAAGGGGAGGCTAGGACTGAAGAAATGTCAGCTCTTGGTCCCTATAGTTCTTTCCAAATATTTGCCATCTGTGAGCGTTTTGAGAGCTGCATTAAATCATGTACAGTCATGAGACTTTGAGACAACAGACCCAGATTTCGACCCTCGATCTAGACTTCCTTTAGGGTCAGGTTCACCTTCTGACTGATTTAGAAGATGCTCTTCGGTCAACAACCAAAATTTATGATCGTCACTGTTGTTGGTGATGTTATCGCTATCAGCATCCACTGCTCTTGCTGCAGTTCACTTTGGAGGTTATGGTAAAAATATGTCAAGTTGATGTTCAGAAGATCAGTCCGTAAGACAGAGAGGCAGGCAAAAATGAGTGGAACAAAGAGATACAGAAGAGTTACTGAGCAGAGCAGATAGACACAGGGAGAGAGCTCCAAAAAGTAGGTCCAACAACCAAAAAGCTCGTTCACCAAGAACTGTCTGTATGATGTCCTTTCGAATATTGAAGGAGCGCATTGACATTTGATGGTTCTGAGAGCCTTAGCTTCATCTCTTCTGATGTTCCAGAAAGTGGATGGGATGGAAATGGCAGTGGATGGGATTTTAATCTGATGGGACAGATGGGTGAAAAAGAAAGTATTTGGATAAACTAAGTATAAGTTATTGTGTTATTCAGTTTCTAACATTTTCAATATGTTGAAAGTGATTTATTCCATCTGTTTGTCTCTTCTGTTGAGACTTTGTTGGGTCTGTTTTGGTGTAAAGCATCATTTCTTTTATGTCTGATCTTTATTCTTTGCTTGAAGCGCAACCAACCAACAAAAATCATCAAATCCAGTCCAGTTGGGAAGATCAGTCAAGTGAGGCTGAAACTAGTTTTGAAATGAGAACTGCCTTTTCCATTGTGATCGGATCATCAAGTCACACATAGCATTGATTCCATAAAAGTGAAAATGTCTTAACTAGATGTTTGGATGTTCTTGCCTCTTCTACCAACCATTTGATAACTTCAGCAAATCAACTACTTCACCCTGGAAAGATGTGGCTTTCTGTCGGACACTTCTGAATTGAAATCCAAACCGGACAACAGATGTCGTTGATTAGATCAGATTGGTTAGACTAACGAGGAGCGCCTTTGAGAAGTGCGTTAAAGTTACTTCAGATTGGTTGAGTTGCATGTGTTATGTAGGCAACATTTCCGGAGTTGCTGTTGTTGACCTGAATGCAGATTGACCTAAAAACAAGTAAACGGATATTTGAAATTATTTCCATGCTTAGGCAGCTCAGCCTATGTAATGATTTCAGCACAAGGTCGTCCGTCGGTTTGGTTGGACTTTGAAGTGTTAGTGATGTTATTTCAACTATAGTCCGTTCAAAGACTCTTGATTTATTATCCTCACAGCATAAAACAGTCCTCAGTTCTGAGTTTCTGTTTGTTTTCTAACTGCATCCGGGTCTAACCTTAAACTCAAATTCAGTCAGAACAAAATCAGTAATAGGTTGGTATGGTTGAAATAGGTTCCAGGTCAAGATTCAAGGGTGAGGCAGGCAGACAGTCATGTGGCTTTGGTGGGTGGAGTTTAGAATCGGAGCAGTGAGAGAGGTAATGGGAAGAGGAATTGGGATAGGATTATGAAAAAGGAGTGTTTTCAGTTTTGCATGAAAGGCCAGCACAGATATTATTATTAGTATTAATTAATTTGTAACAGACATATGGTCACACCAAAATGTGAAACTTAGGCGCAGATAGTCATTTGCCAGGAGAAGTTACAGTTAGATATCCAAAGTGTTTGAAAGCGAAGGAGAAAAAGTGAGTAATAAGGTCTGGATAGAGCAGAGTCTTTTGTCCTTTTCTCAGCTGCTTGTGAAAATTTCCGTTGTCTGACGACATGACTCTGTTGAATCTTATGATTCATAAAATAATCCGTCATCCGTGTTTACCTTCATTTTCCATTTTTGATTTCTGCATTTCCATTGTGGAAATTTTTCTTTGTTATGAATTATGATTAATACACTGCTGCTGCAGTGACCCTTGTTCAACATAACACGATTAGACTACCTGCAGAGTATCATCTACCAGTCTTTACAGGTGGCCAAAGCTTCAGATAGATCGCATGTTGTCAATGCTCAATTGTCAAGTCCAGATTCAGGCCGAATTGCTAACCTTATGTATGTTTGCATATTTTTTTCCATTTTTGTGTAACTTTCATGTAATTTTCTTCAACTACATCCAAACCCACCAAATCCAAATCCGTTTTATTAAAACACAACATGCAGGAGTCATTTATCTTTGGTCCAGATCCGTTGGTTCAGATCCCAAGTCAGTGACGCAAAGCAAGACCCTAAGTCATTTACCTTTGGTTCAGGTCCAAAGTCATTTACCTTTGATTCAGGTCCAAAGTCAGTTACCTTTGGTTCAGATCCAAAGTAAATGACTTGGTTCAGATCCAAAGTCACTGACCTTTGGATCTGATCTGGGAACTGAATGTGACACATGCTATCTAACGGATGTTGTTTTTGATTAGGAGCCTTTGAATAAGGTGGTTCCCACGAGATTTTTATTTGCTGCAGGAGAAATTGGAGATTATCACTACATGATGCATTGGGTCGTGGGATAGGGATTCTACTGTGTGAGGATGTTAACAACGTATCATAACAAGGGTTTAAAATGGCTCAGAAAACAATGCTCTACAAAACATAATATAGAAGAAGAAGAAGAAGAAGAAGAAGAAGAGCAGTCCCTTGAGCTAGCCCCCAAGCAGCTATGGGTATGAAGTGTTGGCGACTTCATTTTCTTAGCCTTGGTATATGAGAGCGGGTGGCCAGTCCTCTCCCTCGCCGTCTCATCTTCCCACCGACTTTCAGTGTACTCATTATAGCCGAGTTGGCTATGGGGTGCAGGTGGGGAAGAAATCTCAACCAGATTTCTGCCCTGGCAGGGATTTGAACCCCAACCTCTCGATTTACAGTCCAGTATGCTAACCACTACTCCACTGAGAACACAATCAGGGTTTTAAGTGGTTCAGAAGTCTGTGTTAGAACCACTGCGAATTAACCTGGAACGCTTAGTAGCCCAATTTTCATAGCTTCTTCTTAAAAGCTGTGATAGTGTCCGCTGAGAAGTACTATCATCCAAACCATTCCACAGGTCTACAACTCTTGCACTGAAGAATTTCTGCCCTAATGTTCCTAAGTATTTGCAAGCGTATTGAATTTCGTTGGTAGAATCAGTTCCACTGACGTTTCTAAATGTGGAGCATTTATTATTGGACATTTATTAAGTGCCGCTATCTAACGACCAAGCATCAGTGGATGGAACTTGTGAGTGAAGGACTTGCTCAAGATTCCTACACAGTAACCGTCTCAGGGGAGGAGACTCGAACTCACACTCTTTGCATTACAGCGCAAGCATTGTAACCAATCAGTCATCTAGGAGCTTTATAGTTGAACAGGGCTTTCGGTTTATTGCTGTTGCCGTGGGGGGGGGGGAGAGGGAGTTTGCAAAGAGAAACTATGAGCACCATAAAAGGGATTCCTTCTGTACAGTAAACGACGTTTACTTTCTCTCTTGCTCTTGTTTCCTGTTCAATGAAATACAACTGTTATTTCACACCAACACCCGTAAGCAAACAAACAGCGATGGACATAAATTATAGACAGGAGAAAGACAGAAAAACAGACAGAAAGACTAACAAACAGAAAGACAGGCAGACAGACAGAAATGGAGTAAGACAAAAACACAGACAGAGAGTGAGACAGACTGAGAAACAGACAGACAGACAAGAGCAGAGACTTGTTAACGGGAGAGATGGTTTGTTGACTGGATGGTTCTTGTTGAGCATGTTGTATCGAACAGATGTCTTGTGCATCAATTGTTTCCTTCCTATTCTCTGGTCATCGTCCTCTTCCTGTCTTTGTCCTCATTGACTCTTTCGTCCTCAGGACATTGATACAAATAAAACAAACATCGACCGACCGTCTTTCTGGCACGCATGGTCGATGCGCCAGGAACCAGCGCTTAGACGTTGTTATTGAGGTGCTAAGTAAATGCAATATCGGTTGATGAATGACGACGAAAGATGAGACACGTATTGTTTCTTTCACACCGAGAAAGTGTTTACAGATGTTGTTGACTGCTGCTTATGACAAAGAAGAAAAAGTAGAGCAGTCCCTTGAGTTAGCCTGAGAGGCAGCCATGGGTACGAGGTGCTAACAACTTCATTTTCTTATCCTAGGCACATGAGTTCTCTCCCTTGCCGTCTCATCTTCCCACCGACAGTGTACAGTCAGTGTAGCTGAGTTGGCTGGGGACGCAGGTGGAGCAGAAATCTGAACCAAATTCCTGCCCTGGCGGGGATTTGAATCCCCGACCTCTCAGTTGACAGCTCAGCATGCTAACCTCTAGACCATCGAACACCCATCCCTCGTATGACAATGCAGGATCCATAGTCCATTGTCCTTATACCTGGTATGTCTGTTGCATTGTTTTGTGTCTTTGTGTCTTGTCACATTGCGTCATGTTCTGATGACATTCTTTTAGTTCAGTTACTACAGATTTAGAAAATATTTGTTTGTCTGAGACAGAGTAGCCGAGCGGTTGAGCGCTTGCCTTGTAGTGTGGAGAGTACAGGTTCAAGGGTATCCTGAGACAGGGGTTACTGTGTAGAGACCTTGAGCAAGTCCTTTCTTCAGAATTGCTCAGCGCCATCGATTGACATTTGGTCATTAGACAATGGCAGTTAATGAATGCATAATAACAAGGGTCATTGTCAGCCAATCAGCCTGACAAAATGTTACAAAGCACTCAAGTATATTCTCCAATTGTTACAACTTTCCTGGTATACTGACAAAGTTTTACAGGCATTCTGCTGTACTAACTGAATTTTACAAGTATGCTGGTATAAAGTCGCGTTTTACAAGTATCCAGGAGCAGAGCAGCCAGTTGAATAGAGCATTCGGCCTTTAATTCTGTGAGTATGGGTTTGAGACTCCACTGAGATAGTCTCTGTGTTGGGTCCTTGAGCAAACCCTTCGTGCTCAATAGGTTAGCGTAATTGATGTTCTGTTGTAAGTTCATGTGAACACTTGTGAACTGTGGAAATAGGACAGTATCAAATGCAGTTTCATTATACTGTACAGCAGCCTAGTTTCACAAATATCCTGGTACAGAAGCTGAGTTTCACATGCATCCTAGAGTACTGGGTGACTGCATAAGACCACCCAACCAACATGTCCTTGTGAAATGGGTCAGAGTAACATCCGGCTGGTTCTGACCCAGTGTGGTCTGAAACCAGGAGATAACGAAAGTGGTTCATCATAGTAAACCCTAACCCATATCCTCCGGGAATAAGTTGCCTAACAACCTGTGACATGAACTCCTTACTGTCCTCAGTCGTTCTTTGCCTTTTTTCAGCAAACGCTTGAAGACCATTGTGTTCGATCGTGGTTTCATTGTGTTAGGTGAGGGGTGCCTCTGATCAGAGTCTCTCTTGAAATGGTGCTATATAAATTTGCAATTACAAATGTCATGGTCAGCTGGTCAGTCTTGTGTCCTGAAGATGTTTTTTAAACCAGCATCTGCAATTTGCCGGATATTTTGTCGAAGGGTTAATTACACCAGTGGGTTATGTTTCTGATGTGGCTGATGTTGCTAATGAGAGCAGTGCACAGCAGAACTATGTCAGGAGGGCGTTATCAATTTACAGAACTTTCTATTGTAACAGTCAAAACAGGAAGTGACTTATTTTCCTCCACAAACTCCATCTTTCTGGTAGTTCATCTCTTACTGACTGTGCTCATGAAATTTTCATGAAATGTTCATGTAATTTTTGTGTAATTTAAAGTTGTGTTTCTTCATGTAAGTTTCATTTACGTTCGTCTAATCCTGGTATATGCATATGCAATTTTCGTGTAATTTTCATGTATGTTCATGTAGTTCTCGTATATGTGTGTAATTTTCATGGTTTTTCATGTAATTTTCATGTATGTTCATGTGATTGTGATATATGTTTGTGTAATTTTTGTGTATGTTCATGTAATTTTCATGTGATTTTCATGTTTGTTCATGCAGTTTTTGTGTACGTTCATGTAATTCTGGTATGTGTGTTTGTAATTTTTGTGTTTGTTTATGTAATTTCATGAACATTCATTAATTCTGGTATGTGTGTGTAAGTTTCATGTTTATTCATGTAATTTTCATGTTTGTTCATGTAATTTTCGTGTAATTTTCATGTACGTTTATGTAATTATGTGACTTGCATGGATTCTGTTTTTGTTCTTATTTCAACCGTGATTCATCAATTCATTTCGACTGCCAATTGTTGGTCTTTTTCAGACGTTCTATCTTCGTTACGCCGGAAGCAATCAGGGCTTCAGTTGCAAAGAGAAGCGTTGTTGTGCGATCACAGTCGCCAGCCGAACCAACTGCAAGTTCTGTCGATATCAGAAATGTCTTCGAGTTGGAATGCATCGAAAAGGTCTTTTGCTATTGTCCATTATGTAACTCACCACTTCACTTCATCATGATGCAACAATACTTCAACTACAAGTGCTTTCAATGCAATTCAGTGCAATGTGATGCAATGCCAACTGATGCGGTGATGCAATGTATTGTGATCCAGTGGAATGTGATCCATGGATTACAATGTGATGCCATGCAGTGATCCATTACAGTGGATGCTATATAATGTGATGCAATATAATGCATTGTGATCCAAGGTTTCGATAGTCGCATAGAAAGGCAGTTACTGGATAGAATCAACATTTTTATTGTCATTTCTTAAGAGCAGGTTGTGTAATGACATGTTGTTGGTTGACATGTTGATTGAGATATTGTTGATTGAAAAATGTTGATTGAAATGTTGTTGATTGAAAGTTGTTGATTGACATGTTCTTGCTTGACGTGTTGTTGATTGACAGAACGTCCGTGTCAAGTGCACGTCGCTGATGGGCAACAGGTCTGCAGCGTCTGTCATGACGTAGCGAATGGAGTTCACTTCGGAGTGATCACCTGCGAAGGATGCAAGGTAAGACATAAGTGACAGACGGAAGGATAAACAGACTGATACAGAGATGTATGGACAGACAGACACACAGACAAGAGGACAGACTGACAGAGAGAAACAGAAGGACAGACAGACAGACAGACACAAACAGAAGGGCAGACAGACAGTTGGATGAGATGGCAGGAGGATGAAATGGCAGGAGAGTGTGAGGAAAAGGGAATGGGATGGAAAGATGAAGGCGCAGATGTCATTGTTTGCATGTATCCAGTCATCTGTAAAGCACGACGTGTCTAAGTATGTTGTAAAAGGATTTCTCATTTGGCCAGACTGATGCAAGGTTTAGATGAGCATGATGAGTAATCATTCCGTGAAACACTTAAACGAATTGGAAATATGGTGTTAGCTGATGAGGGCCTTTGTTGTAGACAGGGCAAGCAACATCGTTTGCTGGATTGGGGGAGGACAAAGGAACCCATGATCACAGTTGATTGGGTGCTAGGGGAACCTATTCCAGGATTGGACTGACCACAATGTGGTTGGAACCAGCGAGTGACATACAAACTGCACTTGATCACCTATAAAGTATTGCATGATCTTATGTTGGACTACATCTCAGACTTCTGCATTTGGGTAGCAGACAACTGGAACAGATGTTGGCAATGTATCACTTCGAAAATCAACTACAAGTCCTGCGGTCTTCTAAGAGGTTTGGTGACTGTTCCTTCTCGGTCGCTGGACCCACTGTGCGGAACAGTCTTCCCAATCATGTGAAGAATACGCCATATCTGGAGACATTTAAATCACAGCTGAAGACCTTGCTTCTAAAACTATGATCTAACTGTCACTGATTTTTCCACTCATGTACAACGCCCTAGTCTTTGGCCTCGGCTGTGCTACGGTGCTAAATAAATCATCTTGTTATTATTATTAAGTGGTAGAACCATTGTGGGTTATTTGCTGGCAGAGGGAGTTTGATGATGTTTTGTTTGTCGTCTGTAGAAGTTCTTCCGTCGGGGTCTTGTGGAGAACCATTCGTACGTCTGCAAGAACAACGGCAACTGTGAGGTTAATCCACGAACGAGGAATGCTTGTCGCTTCTGTCGATATCAGAAATGCCTTCAAGTTGGAATGTCAAGAGAAGGTATGTAACGTAGTTGGGTACTTAATGTAGTTGAGTACTTAACGTAGTCAGGTACTTAGCATAGTCTGGTAATTAACGTAGTCTGGTACTTAACATAGTCTGGTACTTAACGTAGTCTGATACTTAACGTAGTCCGATATGTAATGTAGTCATACAACAGATGCTCATCTTTCTTGATCTCCCATATAACGTAATAAAGCTTATATAAAAAATTGTAGCACCTTCCAAAACTCCTAGATGTGTGTTTAATTGTGTTTCAATGTTACTCTTCAGCCATTCAGATGGGAAGACCTTCAAAACCTCGCTTTGAAAAGGACTCGTCGTCGCAGGAGTCCTTTGGACTCAGCGCTCTGGCGCCTTTTGGCTCGTCTGCAAATCGACCAAATGGAAAACAGACGGACGCTCATAGCAATCTCTCCCCCGGTCATTCGTCGATCAACCCGGTCGTTCCCTTCTCACAGCCTCTCCTCACTCACTTGATTAGCAATCAGCAATCCATGTCGACAAATTCCTTCGGTCATTCCAGTGGTAAGAGCGGTTTACGGTTTCCAGCAGACGTCCTCCAAAAGACGCAACAGAATGACGGTCAGTGGAATCTCGGAACATATCAGCCACAGCAATTGTCGATGAATGTTACCCGGTCTGGTTCTGGTCTTTGGTCCTCCATCGATGGTCTGAATGGCGGTGAAATGATGATTGGCGAAGAAGACCGAGTCGTACCAAAACAAGAGTTACTGTTTGATGATTTTGCTGAAGTCGGAGGCTTTGAATTGGATTCAAGAGACATGGCTTGCATCACTGAACAACCGATTCCCAACGACTCTTTCGAGGATGTATGGAACCAGACTGCGGATGATGCTGGTCAGTTGCTATGGCAGAGAGGCAGACCGGCATTAGCATCATCTCAGCAATCACGACTGACTCTTGCTATGACTATTTCTCCTTCCCCATCGATAGAATCGGGTGCCAACGGTCTGTGCAGTAGAATCGATGCCGCGCTGTGTCGTGGAAAAACCCTCCAGATGGCTCCATCCGCCTCTCTTCCGAACAACGCCTCGATCTCGCTCGAGACGCGTACTGCAGATGATGCGCGTAATAAAAGAAACGATACTTTGGCCGCCGATCCTGCAGAGATATCTGTTCGTCGAGTGACCGACTTACAGTTTCCGTTGAAGTCGGTGATCAGGATCATTCACAGTTCTGTAGCAAATGAATTGCCAGACACGCAGAATTGCCACACTCCAATGGACATCGAAGAACTGATGAATAGATTTAAGCATTATTGGTTGTACGATGAAACTGGAGAAGATCCCTTCATTGTTCATTATTCAAACATCTACAAAGAAGTAATTGCGGCCTATAAGACGTTTGTCATCCACAGCCAATACGTCAACTTCCTTCTTCGAACAGAGCTAGAGGTGAGTCGCTCTTGAATTACCCTGTTTTCACCGGAAATACTTTTAACCAGCATTTTTTGTTTGACAGGGTTGCCAAATTTTTCTTAAAATATCTGTGTTTGTAAAATCTCTGCTTTCTTGACATTTCCTTTTCCTAAAATTAAGATATTTTTTCTTGAAATCTCTTTCGAGTTTTAGCTCTCATTTCTTAATCTCTTTCGTTTCTTGAAATCTATGTATTTCTTAAAATCTCTTTTGTTTCTTAAATCTGATTTGTTAAAATCTCTTTTTTAAATTCCTTAAAACTCTTTAATTTCTTAAAATCTGATTTCTTAAAATATCTTTCGTAAAATCTTTTTCTTCTCTTCAAAACTCTTTAATTTCTTAATTTCATTTCCTAAGCTGTTGTTCGTTTTACAAAATCCTCCAGTTACGGACATTCATTTTCAAAGGTCCTTATAACTTTGCAATTTCCAAAATTTCTTTCTGTTCAGGAAATACTTTTCAATATGTAGAGTTGTAGACTTTCCTTCAGTTTCTGAGCCACAAGACATTTTTATAAGTTAATGAAATCTTGCTGGTCTTACATTTCTTCTTTTCCAGTTGCCTGAATAGTAAAAGCTCTTTTTTCCATTTTCATAAAAAGATTGATGGAATGTCTGAAATCCCTTTTCGTTTGTGATATTACCCTTTTCCATCTTCTGCGGTTGGCTTCCTGCTGAACGCTGCAGTGGATCTTCCTAAATTAAGATTGATTACCAATTAAAGGCTTCGTGCATAGTATTGGAAGTAGATTGATTGAGTTGTGTATTTGCGGTCAGTTGTTTCAGTCGATGCATTCGGATCATTGACATACAGGACCAAGATGCAGGAACTGTGTAGGATCAAGATTTAGGAACGATGTAGGAGCTAGATTCAGGAACTGTGTAGGATCAGGATTTAGGAACAATGTAGGACCTAGATTCAGGAACTCTGTAGGACCAAGATTTAGGAACGTTGTAGGAGCTAGATTCAGGAACTCTGTAGGACCAAGATTCAGGAACTTTGTAGGACCAAGATGCAGGAACTATGTAGGACCTAGATTTAGGAATGCTGTAGGACCCAGATTTAGGTACTGTGCAGGACCTAGATTATGTATGAGCATCTGTGTTAACTGTTTATCTATAGCGCAGTCTAGTTTCATGTAACCTCAAAAGTGCTTCTGACTAGCCTGACAGAACAGAGTCCATAATACAAATTATGCTCATGTAGCTGGGGAAAGTCCCCTTTGGGGACTTTCCCCAGACATGTAGAGACTAACCTATAAACGACCTTCAATGACAGTGACGGCTGTGGTATTGATGATAACTATTACGATGTGATGATTTTGAGGATTATGATGTGATGTTGATTGTGATGATGATGATGATGAAGAGTTCAACTATTAACCTAACACTTGGATTTGTTGTTGGCAGAAATGTCAGAGTGCGAGCAACTACAACGTCGTCGACGTCCAGTGGATCCAGGACAATGTTGTTCCGTTCTACGTCGAGTTATCCATTCGTTACTGCAGACAACTTCCAGGTCGGTTGGTGCAAGAGTTTCCTTGGAATCTCATTAATTATTCAGGGCATTTGAATTGTTTGATAGCAACTAAGAGGAAAGAAGAAAAGACTGGAGGCTCTCCTCAGCCACTTATGACTCAGTCATAAGTGGCTGAGGAGAATTTTGCATGTTTTATGGCCTGATAAAATATAGAATGAAACCATAAGAGAGTGATCTAGAGAAGAGGATGTCGAGAACATTATCAAAAAGAGAATATTAAAATAGATGGGACATGTGGTTCATGTAGACAAGGACAGTCAAGAGCCAACCAAGTAATGAGTTGGATCAGTGAAGTTGAATCAGTGAAGGGAAAAGGGAAAAGGAAGACCATGGAAGAGAATTAGTCGGAGACCATCAAGGACTATACGAGATGTCATGAGACTGGGGATGGACAGTGACTCACACTGACTGACGGCACATTGATTGACTGACTGAGAATGAGGCATATAGTAATCTGACTAATGTGGAGGTTATAAATGCAAGTGACGAATGGCAATGTCTTTCGAATTGTTGCTAAGATCTTCCTGTGTTTTCTTCTTGATTGGTGAACAGGATTTTCGAGCTTTGATCTTTCCGATCAGCAGATGTTGATCCGACTTGGTCAGTCTCCGAGTCGGATCCTGGCAGCAGCCGTTCACTGGTATCGACCGGACAAGAGGGACTTTGGCGACTTCCTTTCATGGAGACGGAACGATCAGTTCAAGCGACTGATGGTTGAACATGCGGCCAAGATCCACGCTCTTGATCTCGATCTTGTTGAAGCTTCGCTTCTGAATGCGGCTCTCATCATTGCCACAGGTGAGTTGGATCATTTCGACTCCTTTGGACTCGACTTTGATCGAGGGTGCGGGATAGCCTAGTGATTATGATCACTGGCATCTGAAACAGTTGAGGAAACTTCTGCTCGTCTTAAGACACATTTGTTCAACGATTCCTAGGTAGCCGTACCGGAGCGCCATAGGGAGTTACTTAAAGGGCGCTATGTGTATTTTAAAGAGGAGCAGCACAGAAAGTGGATGAAGACTGTTCCAGGGTCTCTGGTGTTGACAGCCTTCTATTGTACCAGGCTAGTGGTTTTAATATGGGCTGAGTTGGGTCCGAGCCTCCTCCCCTGAGACAGTTATGCTGTGTAGGGAACTTGAGCCAGTCCTTCACTCAGTTACTCAGCACCATTGACTGATAGTTATATACAGGTGCATAATGATCGTGATTAGTTCTAGGCGTCTCAGAATGGTTTTTTGTATTCTCCAGATAGTTTTTTAATTCCTGAGGGAACCGAGGTACGTAGGGGAAAAAATATAATAAAAAGAAATAATAATAATTAATATACTTCTCTTAATCTAGTTAGGATTTAGTCGACTGTTGAGTTTCACTTTGGTTTAATATCTGCATTTGAATGTATGTTTACAGATTACCCAAATCTTGTGAATCCGGAACCAATTGAACGCCAGCACCAGGACCTTCTGGCCGCTTACAAAACCTACACGACAGGTAATACAGAATTCTCATAAATATTATATCATTTACTACCTGAACAGTATTAATATATTTATGATGGAACGATTTCTTGCTTTTGGAATCAAAACAGTCTTCCAAGAAATGATGCAGTTGGAAATTGTTTATGGTGTTTGAATTGAATTATACTTGACCAATTTACAATTACACAGACTGGAACACAAACAATAGCAAGGAAAAATAACAACAAACTTAATTAAAAGTAAAGCTTACACTAACTTATAAACTTGATACAGTGATGCAGTGAACAAATCACAAGGGAAGAAGCTGACATGGTTTATGTAGTCATCCCCATTATTTATTATGCAGTAATATTCAACGAAACGAATAATAATTGTAATGTATACATCGGCCAACACACAAAACATATTGTATTGTTAATATCGGTCAATCAAAAATGATTTGTAAGAAACTTTAATGCATTTAATGAACATGATGCATGAATATAGAGTTCCATAATTGTGGGTCTTTGACTCTAAGTTAGAAATGTCTGACATTAGTCCTACAGATCTCAGAACTATAGTTGTGTTTGAAGTGAGTATTGTAACCATGTAGTGTAGCATTTTCAGTATAGTATAAAGATATAAACAAAGAAGGAAGAATACCCAGATGATGCTGAAACATTAGGAGAGTCAGTTGCAGCCTATATGGCATTAACTGAAGTATTTCTCTTCAACAAATGCCCAAAACTCACTATTTCTCACTGTCTTCCAAACATCTGGATACCAAAGTGCTCTTCACCTGGCATCTAACTAAATTTTACCTCGGACTTCTTGTGTTAAAGATGTTTGGCATATGAACAGTCATAATAATTGAAGTCTCTTTGTTTCTGTCTCTAGGGAAACTTGGAACACCGAACGATCGTTTTCAAACAGTCATCAGCCACATGCGCCAGGTCCGTCACCTCGGCTTTCTTCACTACGAGATGACCAAAACAAAGAATATGATGGCCGAGGATGTCACTCAGCCTCACTAACAACCACCGTACCTGTAGCTGCTACTGCCCCACGAGATGGGCGGTTAGTTCAATGTGACCGAAGAAGAACAGCTCGTCGATAGCTCTGTCGCAAGTGAGCGTGCTTGCAAAGACAGTAGCCGAGTAACGAGTAGACCAGCGTCGATTGTCTGGAGTGGTTGTCGTGTCCTGCTTCGGATCTTCCGACTGATGTAACTCTATGCCACACAGTTCGCACTGACTGATGCTTGCTTTCGTGGAGACGGCTGACTTACTTACTCTCAACTGTCCCTGTTTCATTTCAGTAGAAACACTGAAACGTTGGATGAGAATATGTTAAATTTGGCTTACTGACAGTTCTGCTCAGGGGGCTTTCATCAAACGACATGTTTTAAGGCAGCGTGATCCTCATCTCTCCCGTCTCGTGTCTGACCTCATTGGCTACATGTGCAGTTTCGATCACTTGAGACTCTCTCTGTTCGTGTTTTTGTCTTGATTAACCGATTCTGTCGTCATCTAAGTGCCTACGACTGGAATTCTGATCCGTGTTAACTCGATTTACGTACTGACTCATCCGCTGAAAAAGACGTTTTCTGTGGCTTAAATAGGTGACATGCTTTTGCAAGAGAAAAATAATTCAGATTGTTAATGGTCTTTTTGCATGGACGTATATTGATAAATGTTTTAGCAACTGTAAGGACCTCAGAGGGTGTATGAGTCTATTGGGGAATAGAGGAACAAATTCCTTTGACCAGTGTTTCTTAGTTGTTGGGGTTTAGTTGTTTGGGGGTACAACCCCATAGCTCTTCTTATAACCCAAACAGCTAAGTAACTGAAGAGATGTTGGGGGGTTCAGGAAAGTAAATATTTAATGAGTCGTCGGTTGTTTTGTGTGTAACATAATTTTGACCTGTGTTCGTGTTATGTGTAATTACCCAATCTGTAAAATAATCAACCCCAGTGCTTTATTTGACAACTAAAACACTCCCTTTGACCGTTTTGATGGTTTCTCTCACTTAAAACTAAGAAGGCAAGTATTATTCGTCACTGACAATTGGAAAAGCGTTGAACTTGAATTTCCGACATTGATAAGGTTTGAGACGTGGATTGTTCAAAATCGATCGCCTGCAGATTATTGGTTTTGCCTGGATTGGACTTTGCAGAACACTGCAGTAGGAGGAGTTGCTCAAATGATACTTCAGGATATCTAGGTGCCACTGAATGAGAATGGAAGAGGTGCCAACTCAGTTGAGGGAATTTTGCAGGGATAGAGTTGAGGAAGGGAGAATAACAGGGAAGGGGTATTTGAGAAGGAAATTGAAATAGTGTGTATCGAAAAGAAATGGTAGTGTGGTAAACGATGGGGAGTTAATAGAATGTGATGGTAAAGGGAGAAAGAAAGAGAGGGAAGAGTAAAATTGTCTTCCAATACTGTGGGAGCTGATGTAAAGGATTTGGCATTATCAACTACTGTATGTATTAGCTGTATTGTAATTTTCTACTGATAGTTATAGGAAAGAAATGCTGTAATGGGGACGATACTTTTAGCATCTGGTTTTAATATCCTTTGCCATAATTGTCATTATTACTATTATTATTTAAAAAATGTTGTCTGATCATGCGAGCTTCATTTAAAGTAGTGTCTCTCCTCATCTGATTTTTATTGTTGTTGTATCGTAATTTACAAAACTCTGGAAGAAATTTGTGTTTTGTGTCCGCTTCTAAATCTTTTCAACTGCGCATGAATTCTCTAGAATCAGGATTTAAGGATAACTGGAGGTTAACGATTTAGAAACGAAAATGAATAGAACATTGAATGATGGATGAGAAGGATAGCAAGTAACATTGGTTGATTTGAAGAACAATTGGAAGTAAAACCATGTTGCGGATGGAAAGAAGATGTCTTCATGCAAGATGACACAGAAGTTTACTTGGATTTTATTTTAAAAGTAACGTTTGCTTTTATTCATTTTGTGTGTGATGTAAGTAATGTTCTGTGGTGTTTTTGGTCTCAACTCTTTAAGTAATGCTTGATGGGGTTTTGATGGTCTAAAATGTAAATAAGTTATATTTATGTGGTTTGCGATGACTTTTGACTCTAAGTTATATACTGTGGTTTCTGATAGTCTGAACCCTTAAGTTGTACTTACTCAGTACGTGGGTTTGGGTCTTAATTCTTAGTAATGTTTTCTATGGGTTTTTAGTGGTCTTAACTTTTAGCAGTTCTATGGGTATTTAACTCTTTCAGAAATATTCCTTGGTCTGAATCCTGATTATATTTATGTTGGTTTGGATGACCTTAGCTGATGACCGTGAAGCAATATTTATGCAGCAGTTGATGGTTTTAACTCTTAAGTAGTATTGTGTCAATTTTTGTTCAGCTACATATGTTGGGCCAATATTGGTTAACAGCAGGCCACAAGTAACACACTGTGGGCCTACTATGTGCCAAATAACCCTGCCTGGTTGGAATATGGTTCTGTTTTTTATGATTCTGTTCTTTGGCATTTGGTCAGTTTTGAAACTGGAAAGTCCCAGAGAAGTATCGAGAGATGGATTCGGTTGAATTGAGAATGAGTCGCAAATATGATCTGTGTTGACGTAAAGTTGTATCAGTGCTTTCGTTTCTATTGTCCGTTTTTGTTGGTGTTTATTAAACGCATCCAGAAAGCAACGGTTTGCGAGTGTTTTTCTATCAATTATGAACTAATTAATTTGTAGTAATTTTCCCTGGGGGCTCGTATCCGTCGTGAGGGGTGCGCAGTAGTCTAGCGGTTTGCATGCTGGACTGTTGACTGAGAGGTCGAGGGTTAAAGTACCCACCAGGGCAGAAATTTGTTTCAGCATTTCTGCTCCACCTGCACTCTAACCAACTCGACTATTATGGGTACGCTGACCGTACACTGTCAGTGGGAAGATGAGGGATTGTCATAAGATGACCCTAGTTGCGGCTGCGATGTATTCATGCCAGCAACAAAAATGGATGATCGGCATTGGGGGTTGGTGGCCCATATGCCTGGAGCAGACTAACTGCATTTATAAGAAAGACAAAAGCATTTGTGTTTTAAAAAAACAGTTAAAAATGTACTTGCTGTGTAACTCTAAGCATTTGCGCCGACAGTTAGACGATGCTAAAGAAATTGTCGCAAATACAGTAACAATATACCCATGCAAGGGAAGTGAAATCGCTGTCCTCACTCTTGCAGCATTTCACCGAAGACTGAAAACAGTACAGTCAAGCTATCCAATCATGTTTCCTCTCCTGCACCATCCCATGACCACAACTAACGATTTCCACCCTTACCGTAGCACCATGCTGTCTCCTCGGCTTTACACCCCCACTGAAACCGCGGACTTAAATGATATAGCGCCACATTTTAGGGTCTCCCTGAGGCGGTTTTCAGCAGCGCTGAGAAATGTACATTTTACATAACATTTTCATTCCCTATGGCAGACCAACGGGCGAACATGTACAATCGGGGTGCCTTTGTACTATCTGGGTGGGTGTCTTTGCATCGTGAGGGTCAGTGAGGGCTTCGGGTTAGGGTCAGTGCAGCCTATGTATTTGTGCGAGTGGAAGCTAGATTTAAAAATTCTGGGCACGGGATAGGCACCCCGATTGTACATGGTCGTCCTCCTCATAATTATGAACATCATTCACGAATATAATTTCAAAATAATACTTAAATGGATTCCAATCCAATTAAATTTGCATGTTTCAATAAAAGCAATCCTTGGCTAATCTGACCACCAAATGGCGAAAACCAGTGTTACCACTCATAAAAAATGAAAAACCCAAGTTAGGACATTGAAAAACCCAAGAAAACCCAAGGTGGTTTTTCTGCCGACTCTTAAATTAATAAACGCATTATAAGATAAAATATGATAATATAATGCAATTATACCAATTCCTGTTACAAAAATGTTGTTCTATTTTTCTTTTCTATCTTTCATTTTTACATTTGTTTGGGTAATTGTTAATTGCTAAAAGTTATTAGTAAATATTCAAAGCAAATTAAAAATGGTTATATACATGTTTTTGTTTTCATCAGATTCCGAATAACGTGAATTATTACTTCTATCGAACATTTTTTTTATTTTTTAAAACAAGAATAGGGCATACAGATAAAAGACAATGAAACTCCTAGGAGGGGCCTGGATTTTGCAAATATTTTACAAAAATAAAATCTTTTGATTATTATGATTATTACAACAGTCTCAACACGATTTTTAATGCGAAGACAATACATTTATTTAGGTACAGTTTCTTATCATTATCTATTTTTATTTTTTTCTGTGCAAATTTTGTTTATATGCACAAACGTCAGTTTGCCCAACCCTCCAAAGAATTTGCACCTTGAAAAATTTCGCCCCCGCTAAAAAATTCCCGCGGATGCACTGGATGAAACTCTAAATATTATACCTTAAGTTTTAAAAAAGAGCAAGAGCTGATTACTTCGGGAAAACTCCCGAAAAAGTACAGTCTGTCAGTGTCTGAGTCTGCAATTTCCTTCAGTCTGTAGAGCTATAGGCCCTATTTTCTAAATATATGACAGTAGACTAGAATTGCAAATTTAGTCTTTAGAGTTATCTGTTAAAAATAGCAATACACTACAGTACTATTGGCATTGCACATGCTTGCACGCATATTAAGTCATTTATTTATTGACCTCGATCATCCAGACCGTTGCAAAAATTGATTAAAATAATGAAAAATAGGGTTTCAATGAAATAAGAAAAAAACCCAAGCAAAAAACCCAAGGTCTCCAGGAAAAACCCCATTTCCCAAGTTTGGATTAAAAAACCCAAGATCTCGTAAAAAAACCCAAGGAGTAGTAACGCTGGCGAAAACAGACTTGCAAAGACTACAAATTATAAAGACCGCAACAAGTTTTAGTAAGTAAGTAGCCTTTATTTGTATTCAGGGCTTCTGCCAAATTTAGCCGGTTTAAGACTAAGAACGGGAGATTCAACTCGCATCAACACTATCAAGTCACCCTAATATAATTATAATACAAGCGATCGGAAAGGATAGTAGGACGTCTTCTGTTCTTCTCAGGCAACCATTATCTTCCGAGTCAACTTAATGTTTGAATAAACGAATTTGATTGATTGATTGATTGATTGATTGATTGATTGATTGATTGATTGATTGATTGATTGATTGATTGATTGATTGATTGATTGATTGATTGAGTGTCTTAATAGATTCCCTTGTTTCTACTGTAGTTCCAATGGCTAATCGCAGCTGGCGCCACAGACCAATGTCCTCACGAGGTCGATAGGTAAACTCTAAAGCAAGCCAACAAATATACGGCCACAGGTATGCAGACGATGTCCGATGTCTTTACCTGTCTGTCTTTGTCCGTCTGTCTCTCTGTACATGTGAGTATTTCTATTCAGAAGAACTTCGCGTGTGCCATCTTGGGTGTAACATCTGGACGCGTTTTTGTGTCGTCTTCGTCTCATTTCAGAAATTCTTTTCTTTTCAACGGTTGACGCCATCTTCGCCTGTTCCACTCTGCGTCCTCTGCTGGCAACACCCTCCCCCACTCCACGTTCTTGGCTGAAGACCATCACAATATTCGTCTGACTTCAGAGTGTGGTCTGCAATCTCTACTCACGTCTAAAACTGACCTATTTAGACTGTACGATCGTTTCTTTTCACGTTTGGACGCCATTTAAATGTCAGCAAAACATTCTCTGTTGCTGGGCCCACTGCGTGGAACAGTCTTCCCAGACCGTTTGAAAAACGTGCTATCTGTGAAGACTTTCAAATCACAGCTCGGGTATTATCTTTTTAAAGTATCATAATTATGACTGTCATTGATTTCTTAATGGACAGCACCCTTTTTCTTTGGCCTCGCCTGACTTACGGCGCTATATAAATTGTATTCTTCTTATTATCATTATTATCATTATTATCATTATTTGGCCTATTAGTAGGCCTATTATCATCATTGTTATCATTTTTTTATCAACATCATTATCATTATTATTATTCTAAGAATGCGTTATATTAGGTGTCTTGGTGCATAGCCAGCTAGAGGGGTACCGATATTTCCTGGACCGAGCGGAATACAGAACCTGGTGTTGATGGCCAGCGCCTCATATATTTGGAGGGAGGACGAGAAGAGACGCCTTTGCTGGACGTTCAGTTGCAGTGGAGTGTTGACCGTCGAAGTAAACGAAGAGTTTAGTTGGTTCTGAATGTCATGATCTTCGGATAAAAGTTGGATATCGTCTCGATTAGCTGCTGTGTCGACTGGAACTGGAGAAGAGGTTGAAAAGGTGTCTTCAATTACAAGTTTAGATGCATAGTCGCTCGTTAACGACGTAGTCATCATCATCGTCGTCGTCGTTGTCATCATCATCATAATTATCATCACCACCATCATCATCATCGTCATCATCATAATCATCATCATCGCCAACACCAACATCACTATCACCTGCGTCGAGGTTGTGGCAATGATGACGACAACGACGGTAGTGACGTTGAAGTTGGTGGTGGAGAATGACGATGACGGTAATGATGGTGGTGATGATAGTGGTGGTGGTGGTGGTGATGTCGTGATGATCATCATCATCGCCGCGATTAGCTGTTGCGTCGACTGGAACTGGAGAAGAGGTTGAAAAGGTGTCTTCAATTACAAGTTTAGATGCATAGATGATGGTGTTGGTGTTGTCGTGATGATGATGATGATGATGATGATGATGATGATGATGATGATGATGATGATGATGATGATGATGATGATGATGATGATGATGATGATAATGATGATGATGATGATAAATATTTGATTGACGTTGTTGATTGTGCGCTGCTATAAACTAAGTAATGACTTTATTGTCGAAGTCGTAAATCATTTGTTGCTGTGTTGATAGACTTCCTCCCTCGCTCCATTCATCCATCCACTCACCCACCCACTTGTCCATCCATCCATCCGTCCATCCATCCATCCATCCGTCCATCCATCCATCCATCCATCCATCCATCCATCCATCCGTCCATCCATCCATCCGTCCATCCATCCATCCATCCATCCATCCATCCATCCGTCCATCCATCTATCCATCCATCTGTCTGTGCATCTGTATGTGCGTAAGTCGTCTTTTGCTTCAGGGCATCATGCGAAGTGCAGTTGATCACCGCTAAACAGGCGTCGCCAGTCTACTTCCGCCGCAGTCAACGATTCTCGCGCTCTTGTTCCTCTTCAATACTCGCGCTACATAAACTATGTCCCTTGGATAAGACATCTTGCGATGGAAGAGGAAGAGTAGGAGGAGTAGGAGGAGGTGCTGTTGATGTTGGCAAAGATGGTGAGGAGGAGGATCAACGGGTGTCATCTGCCTGGGTTGCTGATGTTGGCGGTGGTGATGCAGGTGAATGGCCACGGTCGACTGGTTGAGCCTCCGTCGAGGGCCAGCATGTGGAGATATGGATATGGGACGCCAATCGATTACCATGACAACCAGCTGTTCTGCGGCGGATTTACCGTATGACGACCAACATCATTCATTGCTTATAATTGGAAAGGACTAATTTTAACAGCAGCAACATGATCGTCATCATCATCGTCATAATCGTCATCATTCTCATAATCGTCATCATTATCGTCATCGTCTTCGTCATCATCATCATCATCATCATCATCATCGTCTTCATTATCATCATAATCATCGTCATCATCAGTGTCATCAGCGTTATAGTCATCGTCATCATCATCGTCATAATCATGGTCAACATCGTCGTCATCATCATCTTCATCATTGTATTCATCGTCGTCGTCGTCGTCGTCAACATCTTCATCCTCACCAATCACCATCACCGTCACCATCATTCTCTCATAATGAAGGTAGATTGGATAATTGAAAATGAAGTTTAAATACCGCCAATTCAAGACCAGTCTAACCAGATACGTTCTCTGCACCTAAACGATCTTCAATATCATTAGTTATATCAGAAACTTCGTCAATAAGCAGATCATTTATATAGCGCCTCTTCTCTGTCGTTACAAATGTCAGGTGCAGTGGGTGTTGAATGGCGGTCGTTGTGGCGTGTGTGGTGATGCTTGGACCGATTCATCGGAGCGTGACCACGAAGTCGGAGGCAGGTACTTCCATGGCATCGTCGTGCGTCGCTACCTGTCTGGTCAGTTGCTGTTGGTCATCGTCCAACTGACCGCTGCCCACCGCGGATATTTCGAGTTCCGCCTCTGTCCAGCGACGACTGACACAGAGGAAGTGACGCAAGAGTGTCTGGACCGCCATCTACTGACAATGGCTGACGGTCGAGGAACGAGGTACATGGTAGAGGCAGATGCTCCATCACTCCACCAGATGATTCTTAGGTTGCCTCAGCAGCTCACCTGCCACAGGTGTCTTCTTCAGTGGAAGTACCACTCAGGTCAGTTGGTAGGCGAAAGACAGGCAGACAGACAGACAGGCAGGCAGGCAGAAAGACAGACAGGCAGACAGACAGACAGACGGACGGACGGACGGACAGACAGACAGACGGACGGACGGACGGACATACAGACAGATAGACAGACGGACGGACGGACAGACAGACAAACAGACAGACAGACAGACAGGTAGTCATTATCGATCAGTAGTCGCTCCCAATGAAACCACAAATACACTGTAAAATACAATGAAACCAAACAAGAATTGCCAGTTACCGATAAGATCGCTTAGACTTCAGTGGCGTCACTAGGGTTGGTGTCACACAGTGCGGTAAGTCATGGTGGCACCCCACTGACCTCCTCCCTTAGTCCCTTACCAGACCATACTGTATCCTTAGTAATTTTTAATGGGCTCATGAGAAATGTTTTTGTTGTTATGTGGCAGTGGTAGGGATCATAGTTATCTGGTTAAGCAAATGTTCCTCTGTTTTCGAGAACATTCGCAGACATAGGCTGTGAAGAGTGAATTCGCTGTAGGCCTACATTCTAGTTGTCGATGAGTATCAAGGCACTTAATGTAGCGCCTTTAAATCGTCTCTCATTGCTAATGTCTAATGAGCTTCTATGGCGCCGTCTCCTTTCATGATGAAATTCCTCGATGGCCGTCGGTTGAACATGTATCCCAGAATGCTGTTCTGTGCGTTGCTTAGGTAACAGCTGGGGAATGGATGAGGAGACGGGAAGGTCGTGTCTGGGATGCGGACCACAGGAGGAGTTCTATGGATGCTCGGACATTGCCATTGGACATCCAACTGACCACGAAGAGACTCACCCTCCTCCTCATCCTCCTCACCATCATCATCATCATCACCATCAGCAGCATTACTCTGCTGATCAGCACAATGGCATCCTCCAGCCTTCTTATCCACTGGCTTCCATGTCCGAAACAGGACCCAGTTTTCCATTTGGACAAACGGAGGACTCGGGGTTGTCGAACGAACTTAGGCGAATGCAACCGGAAGCGGAAGTGAGGAGAACCCCTTCGTCAGATGGCGCCAAAACATCCCAAGATGACGAAGTTGCCGCCAGCAACAACAACCGATCATCATTTTCATCATCGTCGTCGTCGTTGTCGCCATGGCATCGAGTGAGTGAGTCTTCTGACAACGACACCTCAGCTGACCACTGGATGACCGGACAGGAGTGGACAGAGGTTGATTTCGATGGACAGCGACATAACGTCAGCGTCATAAAATGTCATCCACTGCGTCATATGACGTCGCAGTCACTTCCGGTGAGCGTCGATCGGATGGATGTGGTTCCTTTGGGTGGTAGGGGACCAGTCTTCGTTCTACCACGCTGGTACATGTTCGAGGACAAAGCCAGTAAGCGAATCACTCTGGTTGAACCAGAGGTCATCAAGGACACACTCAAACAGATGATCAACAAGAACAGTGGTCAAGCCAGGAGTAGTGGTAAAACCATGAACGGTGGTAAGAGCAGAAGCAGTGGTGGAAAGAGGAGCAGAGATTGGAAGCTGGTTATTGCTGAGAATCTGAAGAGCGTTGAAAGACTTCGCATCGACGAAGCTCCAATCAGTTCAGATCCGTGGAGAGAAGATGAAGTTGGCAGAGAGTCATACTCAGTCGATAATTCTTCTGCTTCTTCTCTTTCTTCTTCACCATCATCTTCATCTTCTTCTAATTCCTCTTCTTCTTTGTCACAACACGCTCATGAAACAGGCGAAGAAATCGACGAAGAAGAAATCGTCAACCAGTCTATTGTATCCACCAATGCTCCTCCTACTCCTCCTTCTCCTCTTTCTACTCCTCATTTCTTCCCTGCAGCTTCCTCCGATCCTTCTTCTCACTCGGACGAGACAGCGATGAGTTCCTCCGTCAGGAGAGGAGGGGAAGAAGGACTTCCAGTTGGAAGTGAGGAAGAAGGAACAGCGAAGATCCATCCGCATCGCAGAGGATCAGAAGGAGGATGGACACCGATGGGGAGGACAACTGTTCAACCGAATGTTCTGCATCGAATCCTCTTCATCAGCCAACGACAGCTGAGACCTTGAAGGCAGACATCGGACGGACGAATGACGCAGGAAAGGAAGGAAGGAAGAAAGGAATGAGGAAATGAAGGAAACAAGGAAGGAAGAAAAAAGAAAGAGAGGGAGGGAGGGAGGACGGAAAGAAGGTAGGATGGAAGGAAGAGAGGAAGGAAGAATGGAGGGAAGGAATGAGGGAAGGGGGGAAAAAAGGAAAAAAGGAAGTAAGGAAGGAAGAGAGGAAGGAAGAAAGGAGGGAAGGAAGGTAGGAAGGAGGAATGAAGGTAAAAGGAATGAAGGAAAAAGGAAGATAGGAAGAAAGGAATAAAGGAAGGAAGGAGTAGGAACTCATGATAAGAGGATGGAACAAGAGAAGGAAGAAATGGAAGAAATGAAGTAGAAATGAAGATTGATGTACAGAGACACAGATCTGATGTCGTGATGAGAGGATATCGCTGTTGCTAACCATTCGCAAGAGATTTTCCTTCTCCTATCGCCTTGTATGCATGGAGTGACGTCGTCGTTGTTACAGCAGTCACAGTTGTCTTCATTACACAGTCATTCTTAGTGATCTGCTGCTTCATCGACTCACACATGTCACGTCTAGAACGACCTACGACGATAGTTGCAGTTGAATTGAGATGTTCATCTCCATCTGCGATGAATGTTTCTCTTTCTTGTGACGGTTGATTTTCAGACGATTCTAAATTTCGTCTGCGGGACAGAAATACGAACGAACGCAGACAAGTGAAACAAATGATCAATTGCTTCCATTAGGAACGATTTCGTTTGATCGATTTTTATTTAGGATTAATTTGATTCATTAAACGAAATATATGACTGTCAACTAATTCCAATGATCGGCACTTGGTAGTTTAAGAGTTTAACTACAACCACTAGTCTTGAAGTAGTTTAACTAGTAGTTTGTAGCTAGCGATAGAAGTATTGAACTACTTTTTAACTACTATTTTGTCTGTTCTCACATGGTCCGAGTAGAGAATGCGGAGGATGTTTTGGAGCAACTCATGTCGAAAGTGTCAAGTCTCTTGTTCAGAGCGTCTGTATTTGACTTACAAGTCTCGCAACTGCAGAAGGGTTCTGGCAGAACGAACAGACGAACAGCTGTAGTTTAGTATTCAGCTTAGTTGCAGAACTCCAGACGTTGTATCCAGAGAGACAAGGCAGGATTTAGAGATTGGGCGCTCGAGCTCCCCTTCCATGGAACCACTGCACACAGTCTGACTGCTGAAGTAAGTATAGGCTTCAGGATCCTCCAACTGTAGTCCTCTGCAGCCGTTGACAGTAATTGGTCAGGTAGGTAACCTGACAGGTTTGTATCTTCGTCTTATCCAAGTTGCTCTTCAAAATTCAAAAAGCTTTGGCCTCTCTGCCCATAATCACAGGAGTGATACTTTGGCCACTCGCCTGTTAGGGGCTGTCCTGACGGAACTGGGCACCAACAACCACCTCCAACCAAACCAACTTACTACTCCCTACGGCCCTATACCCATGACCGCATAATCCCACCAGGCGACAGCGTGATGCTCAAAACATTTATTATTAGGGCGTTATAACTTTTTACCTGTGTTTATTGGATGTCTGTACACCAAAGTGCGATTAGAAATTTCGATAATAAAGGATGCCTTTGCTTACTTATGAATTTCCGCCAGCATAAAACACTGTCTGTATAACCTATGTGTATGAAGATCTGCTCTCGATGGTGGCGCCTACCACGCCACAATGGACTCCATTATTTCGTCTTTGGTGAGCAAAGAAATCTGGAGCTATAGTGGATCGTCTTGCCATATCCCACTGTGAACTAAACGCAGTCAGATAATTATTCCCCTTCTATTCGCACACAACTGAGGCTGTTAGTATTATAAGGCATAATCCGGCAAATCTCCGTTGAGAGACCCCAGCCACAAAGTAAGCGCCAAAGTGACTCCCTGTATCGTGAGGCGAATGCTGCCTCCTCAGTCCACTGGTGCTTGTCCTTTATTAAGAGTCGTCCTGCACTCCTTGTTGAGTGTGATACGGTCCGACGGGCTCCTCTGCCAGCATTTATCTCTTTACCCCTCGACAACAGATCCAGCGTTTTCTAACTAATCAATTCTTTCTTTGGCTGGCTTAGATAAGCTAGAATTGAACCACACCGTGTCTTGACAACAATTATTCGCGTCGCCCTCCTCCTATACCCAGGCTTGGGATTGGCACGATTTCGGTCACGTAAACTTAATCACCCTTATTAAAATTCAAGTCAATCAATTCAACATGTCGGATTTCCTGAGAGTTAAAAAATCTACTTAACCTCGTCGCCGTTAAAACCGGAAGAACCACTGCGCTGCCTTTGATAGCTGACCATTACAATTCACTCCTACTAGACAACTAGTATAAAATGAGTTCAGGTGGGCACTGTGATGGCATATTCCTAAGTAAGCAGATAATTACCCTTATTGGGCTTGTAATTATGCTGCATTAATTATGCATTAGCCTCAGTCTTCTTGTTTTCTTATTTCCTTCTTTCTATCTTTGTCTCTCCTTCTTTATGTTTGTTTCTCCCTTGCTTTCTTTATTTGCTTCTTTCTGTCTCTCTAAATCTCTCTGTTTTGCTTTGCTATCAAATAAATACCGTGAATAATTAAACTGCCTGTCTGTCTGCCTGTCTGCCTGCCTGTCTGTCTGCCTGTCTGTCTGCCTGTCTGTCTGTCTGTCTGCCTGTATGTCTGTCTGTATGTCTGTTTTGCTGCCCCAACCCTCTAAATTTTCTCTGTTTTTAATAATAGAATAATAAATGTCCGTACCTGAAACTCTGAGACCAGTTTCTTATCTGTCCGAATCGTTTTCATTCCAAAAGTAACTGTAACAACATCAGATGACATGAAAGGCATTTGACGTCGATTGGAAAATATACGATTCGCACTCAGACAAAACAAACTTTGTTATCGTCGTCATTTAACTTCTAATTTATTACCTTTTACCTCCTTTTCTTCTATGCGACCGATTCATGCGTGTCATTTGATGTATCTATGTGTTTGTATGATCCACTGCGTCTCTTTCTTCACATCAGCCTTTTCATAGGGTCTGGTTAGGCACATTCCTTCGTCTACTGTTCGTCTATTTTCGGCTCTCTCTCTCTCTCTCTCTCTCTCTCTCTCTCTTCTCTCTCTCTCTCTCTCTCTCTCTCTCTCTCTCTCTCTCTCTCTCTCTCTCTCTCTCTCTCTCTCTCTCTCTCTCACACACACACACACACACACACACACACACGCACACACACACACTCTGTGTCTGTGTCTCTCAGGGTTAGGGGTATCTGTCTCTGTCTCTGTCTGTCTCGCTCTGCCTGTCTGTCTCTCTGTGTCTGTCTGTCTGTCTCTCTTTCTCTCTCTCTCTCTCTCTCTCTCTCTCTCTCTCTCTCTCTCTCTCTCTCTCTCTCTCTCTCTCTCTCTCTCTCTCTCTCTCTCTCTCTCTCTCTCACTCTCTCTCTCTCTCTCTCTCTCTCTCTTCTCTCTCTCTCTCTCTCTCTCTCTCTCTCTCTCTCTCTCTCTCTCTCTCTCTCTCTCACGTCAGTCGCTATCAATGACCTTACGTTTTTTTCGCGACTGTACCTTGCCCCGCAGAGAAATGCTTCTTATGACAACTTCTGTAAATCATTCCGTTGTACAAACGTCGTCCAACTGTGCCCCACTTAGATGACTTCAACCCCAATCGAACCTTGCAGCACACACCCCAATGTCCTTTACCATTAGCTACAATATTGAATGTTGTATTGCGCATGTTTTAAAACACTGTTGCTCTGGTATTATGTCTCCTCACGAGAGTCTTTTTACTGAAAGTAGGTGAAAATTTGGCTTGTCTGGTGTAGTGGCATAGTGGCCGATTGGTTAGAGCGCTCGGTCTGTAAGGCGGAGAGTACGGGTTCGAACCTCGCCCGAGGCAGTTACTGTGACGGGACCTTGAGCAAGTCCTTCACTCACAATTGCTCAGCGCTACTAATGGTCTCTCGTATGGCTGTCTGCACTTCTTAGCGCTTGAAAGAGGGAAATATCAAATACAGTTGTATTGTATATTGTATTGTGGTTATTCTTCCTCTCTGCTTGTTCCCTCCATAAAATGATATTGCTACTGCAATTGGCAGAAAGAGGAAAACGGTAAGAATTCGCTTAAGAAACCACTTCCAACAAATAATTTTTTGAAGATTTCCGATCTCTCAGTGACGTTCTTTGAAAGATAGCAGATCAGATCGAAGCTTCTTAATAATAATAATAATAATAATAATAATAATAATAATAATAATAATAATAATAATAATAATAATAATAATAATAATAATAATAATAATAATAATAATAATAATAATAATAATAATAATAATAATAATAATAATAATAATAATAATTATAATAAACTCGAGGGATTATAACTACCTCGGGTAAAAAAAATAATAATATTAAAAATAATAATAATAATAACAATTATAATAAGATCACTTAATCCAACCAACAGACAGAGGTGTCACTACTGTCAATTTCTTGGACTCTCAGCTGCATTTGACAACGTTGAATACGTGTAAAAAGCAAAGGTGAAGGCAACACAATCACAAAAGACTTGTTTATAATACATTACCGTTCGGCTAATGTGCAGATGAAGCAACAACAGGATATTTTTAACCTCTCAAATGCCTTCGTAGCCCTAGTCATAATTTATGCCTACCAATAAATTTGAGAGGACTGAATGGGTACGAGACGGTCTCGTCTTCAGTTTAACTGACAATCAATAAACTACGTAGGTCTACTGTATAGCCCAGCACGATTCGTCTCAACCTCGGCGCATTTGCGAGCGTTGAGCCTCAACAATACATACATACATACATACATACATACATACATACATACATACATACACACACACACACACATACATACATACATACATACATACATACATACATACATACATACACACACACACATACATACATACATACATACATACATACATACATACATA
The DNA here is from genome assembly GCA_963556255.1 of Allolobophora icterica. Classification (NCBI taxonomy): domain Eukaryota; kingdom Metazoa; phylum Annelida; class Clitellata; order Crassiclitellata; family Lumbricidae; genus Allolobophora; species Allolobophora icterica. The sequence goes on from OY744602.1 coordinate 103,234,255, forward strand.
CATACATACATACTGTCAACCCAATCCTTCCGTTGACAATCCTTCTGATTAAATCCTTGTTCTCTTCGTACTTAACGCCTATTTAACGTTCACCTTTTGAACACTAATTCTACGTATAGGCCCTAAGTAGCTTTATTTTCTACTGTGTAGATTAACCTGAATTAATCACCAACACAGTTTAATATCTTTTAGTTTAATAAGAAACAAACAGACAGAACTCAATTCGATTACAACTCAACTAGTCAGCCACACTACTACAGCGAACACACGAATTCAAACTTCTCTAGTCAGCATAATTCTTCGCGCCTCTTGACACACCTGTCTTCTGTGCGCCTAAGCGAACTCTAATAATATACATATAGCGCGCCGCTGCCGATATCGGCCGGCCGCGCGTGTCACTAAGACTAAACGTTATACATCTATCATATATACATATACACGTGAAACTAAAGTAAGCGCACTAAATATATACGCCAATATCTCGCACTGCAAGACTGTACACAAAACTCAGTTCACATTACCTCCTTCCTTTTTCTGGAATTGAGCAAATTAAATTTCAAAATTTGCGAAATTACCAAAATACATGAAACATATATATATATATCTAACTAATTAATAAACAGTCTTACGATTACTTATAACCTTGACAAACAATCAGCAATAACATTCAATCTGCCCTTCTTGTACTTCACCTCAACATCAAAAGTTTGTAAGGCTAACGCCCAACGCACAAGTTTAGCAGACTTAGACATTGACTCAGTCAAATATGTAAGAGGATTGTGATCAGTAAAAATGAAAATTTTTGATCCAATTATAATTTCTTTTAACTTGTTTAGAGCCCAAACAATAGCATAGGCTTCCTTTTCCACAGTAGCCCATCTCTTCTGGGTATCAGTTAACTTCTGACTGATAAATGACACAGGGCGTTCTATTCCCTTGTCGTCCATCTGTGTTAAAACAGCACCGACTGCAAAGTCACTACTATCGCAGTACAAATTGAATGGTTTTCCCACTTCAAAAACATATAACACTACTTTGGATCGCACAGCCTCTTTAAGTAAATCAAATGCTTGCTGATGTTCAACAGTCCAATCAATCTTATCAGAAACACGTTTACTAGTTAAATCAGATAAAGGTTTCGCAATCTGTGCAAAGTCCTTAATAAACTGTCTGTAATAATTAAAAAATCCAAGCAGTTGCTTAACTTGCTTCTTAGTTTCTGGGATCTTCAAATTAGTCAAACTTTCAATTCTGTCTGGATTCATCTTTATCTTACCAGACCCAACCACATGACCGATAAACCTTACAGGTAAGAATGAGGTAAAATTCTATTACAAAACACATTTCTTTGATCTGACGTTCCACTTCTGCTCGATAAATCAAAGGAATTCGATACGCTGCAAATTCCTTTTCATGAAATCCTGGTTTTAGTTCAATTTCATGTTCAACCAATGTACATAATCCGGGTTTTTCTGAAAATCTGTCACAGTATTTGTTCAAAACTTTCAACAACTGTTCTTGCTGAGTTACTGTCAAATGGCTAATTTGTTCAGGATCGAGGTTAAGTGAATTCTTGTCATCTTGAACCTCATTCCTCATTGGTAATTCAACCACTGAACCAAAATCTTCATCTTCTTCAACGATTAGACCACAACTTAATGCTCGAGTAATATATTTTCTGATCTTGTTGGCGTGAATTATTTTTCGACCATTTTCACCCATATCGACTAAATAAGAGTACTTTGATCTTCGATGTATGATCGTACATGGACCATGCCATCGAGAAATAAGTTTGTTCGTTGACGTTGGATACAAAACAATGACTTTCTCACCAGCTTCAAATTCTTTGTGCTTTGCTCTCTTGTTATACTGATTCGTGTATTGTAATTGCTTTTCTCGAGAGTAAGATTCTGCAAACAATAATGCTTTCTCCATATTTTCTTTGAGTTCTTTTAAATACTTTTCTGGTTTAACTCCAACATGAGGTGGTAAGTTTATTTCTCTAGTCCAACTCTCTTTTGATATTGCCAATGGTCCTCTCGGAATTTTCCCATAGACAAGCATATATGGTGATACTCCAGTAGTTGCATTCGGCACTTCTCGTAATGCCCACACTGTGAAAGGAATTATCTTGTGCCATTTCCTCGGGTTGTCTATTATCACATGATGGATCATCTTTTTAAATGTCTGATTCCATCTTTCTACTAATCCAGCAGCCTCTGGGTGTCCTGGTGTGTCGAATCGTGGACTACAGCCCATTAAATCGAGAAATTCTCTTGTCAAACTGGCTGTGAAGTTCGTTCCTTGATCACTGGTGATCACGGACGGTACACCAACGTTCATGAACAGTTCCATCAACGCTTCACACACAGCCTTCGCTGTCAGCGATTTCAATAAAAAGATTGTAGGCCATCTGGTGCATGAGTCCACAATGCATAAACAATACTTGTGACCTGCAGCAGATACTGGATCGATCGGGCCAACGAGGTCCATCGTCATTCTCTTGAAGGCGACCTCTTCTCTTGAGACTGGAGTGATAGGCACTCTATCCATCACCAGACTCCTTGCCTTTAATTGACACTTCTCACAAGACTTACAAAATTTCACAATGTCTCTTCTCATCTTTGGCCATACAAAAGACAACTTTATTCGTTCTCTTGTTTTCTCTTCTCCTAGATGTCCTCCAAATACCGATTCATGCGCCAATTCCATCACTTTAATTCGTCTCTCTTTTGGTAACACTAGTTGATATATCGTCTGGTCTAATATCTGATATTTCTTATGCAATAAACCGTTGATCACACAGAATTCAGATTCTTTCTCTTGTGCTAACTTCCACCACGGCTTCAACGATTCATCCTTTCTCTGTTGCTCTTCGAACTTCTTCGAATCGGCAATCTGCACCTTTTGTTCTTCATCCATTTCTTCATCTCTATACAAGTCTCCTATCCCCACATCACATTCATTGTCTTCTTCAGTTTCATTTAATGTGCCATTCTCACATGCAGCCATCTCTTGCTCGTTTATCTCTGATGTTACACCATCTCGCGATAAGCTTCGTTGCTCATTACTTTCGTTTTCCTCATCACTGGAACTTTCTGTTTCACTCTTCTCATCAACATCTACCATTTCCTGTTTCCGACTCTGCGCTCTCGTCATTACATTTGCTCGTACACTCACATCTCCTTGTATCGTTTTAACTTTCATCTGTGGTACGGCTTTTAATTCGGCAATTATCTCTGGATGCAACAAGAATCTTTCTGTACTGCCCATCTTTGCAATACTAGCACACATCAAGGTGACATAAGGTGTAAGTGAACACTGGATTTTACGCGGAAATCCCTCTTCTTCCACGTCACTACCACACAGTCTAACATCGACTTTCACTAACTTCGCAGGAATGGCATCTCCTGCCACACATTGCAAATTCACTTTTCCAATTTGTTCCACCTTCATGCCTTCCAATAATTCTTCACTAATCACCGGAATTTCTGCACCCGAGTCGCTCAGTGCTTTGACTTTCACTGGCTCTTTACCGTCTACTGCACGAATTTCAACCTCGACATATTGCAGGAACGATTTCTTCAATATTCGACTGTCATCTTTTCCTATGACTTCTCTCTGAATTTCAGCATCCAATAGAATTTCTTTTTGAATACCACATTTCATTACTGACTTTACTTCAGTCTCTTGGTTTTCTTGACTCGCGGTTTGATTATCTGTATCACTAACCACTTGAATCAAATTCACCCTTGTGTGTTCTTGATTTCTGCTAGAACTAGCTGCTGCCGCTGGAACTCGACAAAATTTAACCAAATGTTTGTCTGAACCACAGTTGTGACAACGCTTCACAACCATACCTCGTTGTTCATTTCCTTCATTTCTCTTATACTGCGTAAACGATGTGTTGCCTTCCCTCTTGGCAAACGGCGCTGACGATTTGTTAAATCCCTGACGACCAAACGTCACTTCTCTGGTCTCATTTGGTACAGGGACACTAGCCTTGACTTTTTTACCTTTGAACTGATTCACTGTTCCTGGATTACTTTTCCACTTTCCACTCTGGCTTTGGTTTACGGAACGTTGAGAAGGATAACTGTTTATATTTGGGATCGCAAACCCAATTCGATTGTTTACATGAATGTCTGCTAGGTCTGCCACTGCACTAGCTTGGAGACAGTCAGTTCCTTCCTTCGACAATACAAACTGTAGTGGACCTGGCGGTAAACATTCTTTCAGCTTATCCGCTACCAGCAAATCAAAGAGCGTATCGTACTCTTTGTTCACGTTTCGACTTCTCACGTAATAGTTTAGCAAGTTCTTCAGTCTTGCCGTAAACATCGTATAAGTCTCTTCTGTTGTCTTCTTAGCATCCACAAATCTGGCTCTGTATTCTCTCGAGGTCAATTTAAATTCTTTTAATAAGTGCTGTTTGACTCTATCATAATTGTCTAGATCATCGAATGACAATCTATTCAGAACGGTTCGAGCTTTCGGCGTCATCAATGGTAGTAATAATTTCACCCAAAACGGCTTTTCCACAGCAAAACTACGAAATGCGTTCTCGACTGTTTCAAAATATAATGGCACCTCCATCATATCAGTTGGCATTTGAGGCAATACATGCTTCATTGCATCACCTATTTTCTTAATTTTTGACACCAAAGTTTCACTTTCTTGCTGTTTCCTTCTTTCTGCTTCCCGTTCTTCTCTCATTTGCGTTTCTTTCAATGTCAATTTTGATTTCTCCAGTTTCAGACGTTCTTGTCTTTCTGTCTCTGCCTTTTCCAAACTTTCTTTCTGAAATTTGAGTTCTTCTTGTCTGATCTGTTCTGCGCGTTCTAACTCTAACGTTCGCGCTTTTTCTTTTTCTTCTTCACGCATTCTCTTTGCTTCAATCTGTTGCTGACGAACCTCTTCATCACTTTTTCTAGCTTTTTCAAATTCAATCATCTGCTCCAGTCTTCTTCTTTCAGCATCTTCCCTATCTCTTTTCAACTGTTCTAACTGAATCTCAAACTGATTCTTTTGCAATTCAAGTTCTGCCTTACGCACTTGTTCTGCTTTATCTTCTCTCTCTCTCTCTGCAGGCGCAATTCTTCTTGCCTTGCAAGTTCCGCTTTCTCTTCTTTCTCTCTCTGCAAGCGCAATTCGTCTTGTCTTACACGTTCTGCTTCTTGTCTCAGCTCTTTCTCTTCCTGTCTTCGTCTCTCCTCTTTTTCTTTCTCTTCTTGTCTACGTTTCTCCTCTCTATCTTTCTCTTCCTGCCTAGTCATCATCATCCACTGCATCAACATCTCCATAGACATAGGCGCAGGTGGTTTTTCAATAGCCTTTTCTACGGCACCGCCAACGGCACCTTCTTCTTCGACTTCTTCTTTCACCCACACTTCAGCGAGTTCCTGTATCATGTCACCACGTGACATACCTTCTAATTGTTCTTCTTTAAAACCGGCTTTCAACAAACGCTGTTTTAGCCTTTCCGTAGACATCTTCTTAATATCTGCTTGTCTTTCAGCACTTAGTTTCTCCATCTTACTTGTTTACTTTGGTGATTTCTCTTTTCAAAGAAGTCACGGTTTTTCTTGTTGTGTGAATCGATAAACAAACGGGATTTCTTTTATATTTGTTCGTGGAAAACAACGAAATTTTTATACCGTTTTCTCGTGTTCCACCGTCGTTGATATCGTAAACTCGTCACACAGCAACAACGCGTAGATTCTTCTAACACCGTCGTAGATTCTTCTATCACCGTTGTAAATTCTTCTATCGCCTCCTTCGGCGATAACGAGAATTTTTATCCACTGTGAGTTTATATCCACCGTGAGTATTTATTCCACCGTGAGTATTTATTCACCGTGAGTTATTATCCACACCGTAGCTGCCACCAATAATGTCAACCCAATCCTTCCGTTGACAATCCTTCTGATTAAATCCTTGTTCTCTTCGTACTTAACGCCTATTTAACGTTCACCTTTTGAACACTAATTCTACGTATAGGCCCTAAGTAGCTTTATTTTCTACTGTGTAGATTAACCTGAATTAATCACCAACACAGTTTAATATCTTTTAGTTTAATAAGAAACAAACAGACAGAACTCAATTCGATTACAACTCAACTAGTCAGCCACACTACTACAGCGAACACACGAATTCAAACTTCTCTAGTCAGCATAATTCTTCGCGCCTCTTGACACACCTGTCTTCTGTGCGCCTAAGCGAACTCTAATAATATACATATAGCGCGCCGCAGCCGATATCGGCCGGCCGCGCGTGTCACTAAGACTAAACGTTATACATCTATCATATATACATATACACGTGAAACTAAAGTAAGCGCACTAAATATATACGCCAATATCTCGCACTGCAAGACTGTACACAAAACTCAGTTCACACATACATACATACATACATACATACATACATACATACATACATACATACATACATACATACATACATACATACATACATACATACATACATACATACATACATACATATATACTATTACTAGCATTGTGTCTTATCAGAATATTCGTGTATATATATGTATACATATGTATTCATTTATTCGTTCAGAGGATTTATATAGCGCGCTATCAAGACTTCTACTTAGAGTCGCTGCCTCCCAACCCCTGCGAAACAGAACAGACTTTAGCTTATTTTAGAACGTGTTAGAGATATCATTGGATGGAGTCGCAGCTTCAACGTAGTCCGCGGTACCGCCGCTATTCGCCGTCCTCGTTAAGTCCTCAAGTCGAAACCAGTCGCTAAGCTATCGACTGCTAACGACTTCGTTCAGGTTAATATTTTGCTTAGTGCTTTAATCCTGGTCTCCGAGTTTCGATTTGACAAAAACTTCAGCAGCAGGAGAGGAGCAACAATTGCTCATAAGGTACGAGTCACAGTGCAACAGACTAACGGTCTAATAATCAGTGGATGCCAACTCACCTGTTCTTTACTTACTACCTGCCCGAGTGGTGTCTGTAACTTTTGCATGACCTCACGCAATCGCTATAATCGAAAATGGCGTCTTCCTACATGCAAACGTAGCGTTGAATATACGTTGGTTTTAACGTCTACGGCCAGTCGACTCAAGTCACTAACTCACCAAGTCAGTCGGTAATTCCTTAGCGACTGACTCCAGGACTACTCCAACGGGAGCTCGTTCCAAACAGTCGGTCCGACCACAGAGAAAACACGACGCTGCATAGCAGAGATGATCGCAAATGGAACCAACAGTTCGCCATGAACCGCAAACTGGGGGGAAAGATGGCCATTAACCCTCAGGCTACCAAGGTTTTTTTGCGACATCGGCTACCAAGGGGGGGGTGGTTACCACCCCCCCCCCGGAATTTCGTGTTTGGTTTAAGATATCATATCATGTAATACAGCATTTGATTCAGCATTCATTTCTGAAAAGAATGGTATATTTAGTTGTAAAATATATGAATGCATCTCGAAATTATATAGTTTTTAACAAAGGCACCGGTCCATTTAACGATATCTGATATTATCGCACACAATTTGTACTATTGATCAATTAATATTATGACGTAAGGCCCTACATCGACACGCAAGACTTATATATATATATATATATATATATATATATATATATATATATGCACACACACATTATTACCGGTATATGTGTGTGTATATATATATATGCCCATAGACAATTACGATTGTTACGTAAATACCTGGACAAAAATATATAAATGATGTGGGTTTTGAAAATGAACTATGTATCCAAGAATATTCTAAATATAATAAACATAATGAGGCTTAATTTTCAACAATACAAACTATTCCAAAGTCTGTTTTAGTTACAGACAAAACCTAAAGGCGTGCAGCTATATCAACATGAAAACATGAAACAAGAAATTATGTAATTTTTCCCGGCAGTCAAAAAAAACGTCAGTGGTCCTTGCAGTTATTGCAAGTTACTTTCATTGTTTTGTGCGAATGCTTCCTGCAAACCGGCTTCTTGAACACTTCACAGCACTGCTTTACTCTGTTAGTATTCTGCTTCAACTGTTTATAGCCCTTCCCCATACCCAACCATATCGGTTTACGTTGTGATATTGCATCAGTGATTTTCACACTGAAAAAGCGTATTATTATTCATTATGATCACTTCCGGTTATCAAAAGACAAATAACTAAGCAAGTAAATATAACCCTAAATTCCCTCTAAAGAATGGCATAGTTGTTTCTCTTCCAGAAAGAATAATGAATACCTTTATAGTCGACAACAGCTAACAGCTGACGAGAGAAATTCCTGATTTCATAAGTGGTACCTAGGCTATATCGGGTATAACTTTTTTATGGCGTGGGATATCATCATGACTTTTACCTCAACATTTGCGCAAATGGACCCCCTACAGCTACCTAAAATGTCAAAATTATATTCCACGTGCAAAAAAAGTTTTTCCAGAAAAACGTAGGGGGGGGGTGGTAACCACCCCCCCCTTGGTAGCCCGAGGGTTAATACCCGAAGTGGAGCGGCACAGCTCTTCCCAGCAAGCAGGGACCATGCCGAATGAGCAACGCCTGACCAAAGCGGAGATCCTGAATTCGCTGAAGTACATGTCCAGCATGTAATCAGAAACATGACCAAACTTAGCAATGTCACCAGTGAGGTGCGCTGCCGAACGCAACATCTGTTCCAAGCACCTGATCCTCCTCAGCGGAAGGCCAGCGTAAATTGAGCAGCAATAGTCAAGACGACTTAGTGGATGAGGGGCACATTTTGCATGACCTGCTCCCACCGATTAAGCCCTCCGTCTATCATGTGAGAACAAGGGCCCACGACCGCGTTATCCCACCTGCCGATAACTTGACGAGGAAAAACATATATCATTAGGATGTTATATGGAAACATAATGCATATGTCTGTGTACAGGGTGAGCCAAAAAAGTAACCTCCTAGACGTTTTTGATAATATTTCGGCCAAAAGTAAGAATTTGTAAATCAAATTTTACTGGCTGAAAAGTAATTCATATCTACATATGACAGCCAAATTTCACCAAAATATTTCAAACAGAACCAAAGTTATATCACTTTTACTGAGTCCACCCTCTGTTTTTGATGTTCAAAAAACATGTAACGCAACAAAAAGTAACAAAAAACGATTTTAATAAGTCACATCTCAAATAATTGATATTAAACAGACTTGATATTGCTTCACAACTTGACTGTGTTCAGTGTGTCCATCACACATGTTCTGAGCCTCTTTGTAAAGTTTTTGATGGCCTTGTTGATAGGTTCCAGAGGTAAATCTTCCCATATCAACTCCAATGCGACCTTCAATTCTCTTATCGTTTTTGGCTTTGGTCGCAGATTGTGGTATTTCTCCAGCATAACTCCCCACACGTGATAATCCACCGGGTTCAAATCCGGAGAGTTTGGGGGCTATTGGTCCTTCTCAATTAAACCAGGGCAATTGACATTGAGCCAATCTTGCGTGAGACGAATAGTATGCGGTGGAGCGATGTCTTGCTGAAAGATGAATCCAGCTGGCAGCAGACGCTTGCAATCTGAAATTAATTCTGGAAGCAGGCGAGAAACGTAATACGCAGCATTCACTTTCGCCTTTTCATCAACAAAATGCATTTTGTCTGTCATTGACACCTTGTCCATTTTGATTCTTTATAAATTATTAATCTGAAAATTTTTTTATTTGCCAAATTGATCATCTTCTTGCTAAATGACGTCACATTGACATGCAGCTACACTGGTGCCCCGCTTCTTTTCTAAATGAAAATAATACTAATTACATTTAATGATTTAGAAATTCTTACTTTTGGCCGACATATTACCAATTATTTGAGATGTGGCTTAATGTGACTTTTGTTACTTTGTGTTGCTTTACATGTTTTTGGAACATCAAAAAACAGTTGGTGGACTCAGTAAAAGTGATATAACTTTGGTTATGTTTGAAATATTTTGGTGAAATTTGGCTGTCATACACAAATATGAATTACCTTTCAGCCAGTATAATTTGATATAAAAATTCTTACTTTTGGGCGAAATATCATCAAAACCGTCTAAGGGGTTACTTTTTTGGCCCACCCTGTATATATAAATATATGAGACCTAGATTAGAAATGTTTGTTGGTAGCAGAAAAATGTATAAGATTAGCGGAAAGATGTAAACGGTTGTACACCAAAATGCGGATAGCAATTGTTTTAATAAAGAATATTCTTATCTTCTTATCTTATCTTATCTTGTGACAAAAGCATGTACAAGAGTTACTGTAGCACGAGAGGCAAATGATCTCCTTGTTTGAAGAGATATTCGTATTAAGTTAAACTATGTTGATTCACGTCTTAATGTAATCAAATTCTGCAAACTCACGCACACAACATATGCATTAAAACGTGAAGACATGTTGAAGAAGAAGAGCAGCACCCTATTATAGGCTCCCTCTCCCCCCCCCCCAAGAGACAATCATGGTGGGCATGACGTGTTAGCGATTTCGTCTTTCTTAGCCTTTGTGCATAAAAAGTATCGCTGGGTATTGAGACTAAGAATATATATATCTCCCTCGCTGTCTGCAATCATCCGCCGTGGGTGGATCTGTCGGCTGATAGCCCCGCAGGCCAACCATTAGGATTCCAACTCTGGTTGGAATTCGTACTTTCTTGTTTTTCGATTATCCCCTGGGCACAATTTTATTCCTTCGCTTTTGTTATTTTCGTTAAAAAGGAAGCCAGCCATGCATCCTCAGGCGTGTCATATACACTGAGGCAGCGTGAGGAGGACATTGCGTGCGTAGGCTAATATTGTTGCAACATGTATATGTTTACAGGTATGCTTCAATACGTTTTGAGCAAGGTCTTTTGTTGGCTCTAAAGGTCCACGGACGCAGGAAGGTTTTTTAAGCTCTCGCAAGCGGCCGTATCTACGGGCTGCAGTTGGGTTATAGCCACTGAAAATGATTGAGAGTTTGTCAGGCAGCCGCGACTGATAGGCTGGCTGGCTGTGAGATATTCGCTCGAAAAACGCAATTGCAACCCTCGCTGGCCGACCCGCCCCGTCTTGTCCTTAGTCAGGAACGTCGTGCGCGATTGGAGATGTGGAATGGACATGAGTAGTGCGAGGTCATTGCTCGTCTTGAGACGAAAGGAGTCTAGCGGTTGACTGGAAAGAGAGGAGTGATCCAGTGAGTGCTCTGAAGGCGATTCTGGAATATATCGTTCGCGCTTCAAAACTACCAGAATATTCCGTCTGACTCGAAGTAGGAACTATTTAATTATTGTTGCGACTTGTACTTGTATGTATGTATGTATGTATGTATGTATGTATGTATGTATGTATGTATGTATGTATGTATGTATGTATGTATGTATGTATGTATGTATGTATGTATGTATGTATGTATGTATGTATGTATGTATGTATGTATGTATTTCTGCATGCGTATAAGTATGGATATAATTATGAACCATAGCGCCTTTTAAGTGCCTCTCGTAAACGTTGCCTGCGTTAGCCTAAATAATATAAAGATCGTTATGAGCAAAAAGTTTACCAATAAGTGAACAGTGGTCATAGACGTAGAGGAGTCACTGCCACTGGTGAGCTCCCGCAGACACGTAGAGCCAAACGACGGATTCCCATCGAGAGATCCCGCAGACACGTAGAGCAAAACGACGGATTCCCATCGAGAGATCCCGCAGACACGTAGAGCAAAACGACGGATTCCCATCGAGAGATCCCGCAGACACGTAGAGCAAAACGACGGATTCCAATAGAGAGATCCCGCAGACACGTAGAGCAAAACGACGGATTCCCATCGAGAGATCCCGCAGACACGTAGAGCAAAACGACGGATTCCCATCGAGAGATCCCGCAGACACGTAGAGCAAAACGACGGATTCCAATAGAGAGATCCCGCAGACACGTAGAGCAAAACGACGGATTCCCATCGAGAGATCCCGCAGACATGTAGAGCAAAACGACGGATTCCAATAGAGAGATCCCGCAGACACGTAGAGCAAAACGACGGATTCCCATCGAGAGATCCCGCAGACACGTAGAGCAAAACGACGGATTCCAATAGAGAGATCCCGCAGACATGTAGAGCAAAACGACGGATTCCCATCGAGAGATCCCGCAGACACGTAGAGCAAAACGACGGATTCCAATAGAGAGATCCCGCAGACACGTAGAGCAAAACGACGGATTCCCATCGAGAGATCCCGCAGACACGTAGAGCAAAACGACGGATTCCAATAGAGAGATCCCGCAGACACGTAGAGCAAAACGACGGATTCCAATAGAGAGATTCCGCAGACACGTAGAGCAAAACGACGGATTCCAATAGAGAGATCCCGCAGACACGTAGAGCAAAACGACGGATTCCCATCGAGAGATCCCGCAGACACGTAGAGCAAAACGACGGATTCCCATCGAGAGATCCGCAGACACGTAGAGCAAAACGACGGATTCCCATCGAGAGATCCCGCAGACACGTAGAGCCAAACGACGGATTCCCATCGAGAGATCCCGCAGACACGTAGAGCAAAACGACGGATTCCCATCGAGAGATCCCGCAGACACGTAGAGCAAAACGACGGATTCCCATCGAGAGATCCCGCAGACACGTAGAGCAAAACGACGGATTCCAATAGAGAGATCCCGCAGACACGTAGAGCAAAACGACGGATTCCCATCGAGAGATCCCGCAGACACGTAGAGCAAAACGACGGATTCCCATCGAGAGATCCCGCAGACACGTAGAGCAAAACGACGGATTCCAATAGAGAGATCCCGCAGACACGTAGAGCAAAACGACGGATTCCCATCGAGAGATCCCGCAGACATGTAGAGCAAAACGACGGATTCCCATCGAGAGATCCCGCAGAAACGTAGAGCCAAACGACGGATTCCCATCGAGAGATCCCGCAGACACGTAGAGCAAAACGACGGATTCCCATCGAGAGATCCCGCAGACACGTAGAGCAAAACGACGGATTCCCATCGAGAGATCCCGCAGACACGTAGAGCAAAACGACGGATTCCAATAGAGAGATCCCGCAGACACGTAGAGCAAAACGACGGATTCCCATCGAGAGATCCCGCAGACACGTAGAGCAAAACGACGGATTCCCATCGAGAGATCCCGCAGACACGTAGAGCAAAACGACGGATTCCAATAGAGAGATCCCGCAGACACGTAGAGCAAAACGACGGATTCCCATCGAGAGATCCCGCAGACATGTAGAGCAAAACGACGGATTCCAATAGAGAGATCCCGCAGACACGTAGAGCAAAACGACGGATTCCCATCGAGAGATCCCGCAGACACGTAGAGCAAAACGACGGATTCCAATAGAGAGATCCCGCAGACATGTAGAGCAAAACGACGGATTCCCATCGAGAGATCCCGCAGACACGTAGAGCAAAACGACGGATTCCAATAGAGAGATCCCGCAGACACGTAGAGCAAAACGACGGATTCCCATCGAGAGATCCCGCAGACACGTAGAGCAAAACGACGGATTCCAATAGAGAGATCCCGCAGACACGTAGAGCAAAACGACGGATTCCAATAGAGAGATCCCGCAGACACGTAGAGCAAAACGACGGATTCCCATCGAGAGATCCCGCAGACACGTAGAGCAAAACGACGGATTCCCATCGAGAGATCCGCAGACACGTAGAGCAAAACGACGGATTCCCATCGAGAGATCCCGCAGACACGTAGAGCCAAACGACGGATTCCCATCGAGAGATCCCGCAGACACGTAGAGCCAAACGATGGATTCCAATAGAGAGATCCCGCAGACACGTAGAGCCAAACGACGGATTCCCATCGAGAGATCCCGCAGACACGTAGAGCAAAACGACGGATTCCAATAGAGAGATCCCGCAGACACGTAGAGCCAAACAACGGATTCCCATCGACAGCTCATAGTAGACACAAGATGTTCGGAGTTCCTGGACTGCGTAGCATCGAAGAGGAGCGAAGACAGACAAATAGTCTGGCAACACATGAACCCCAACTGCACGTAGTCCCTCGCAGATGGTAGAAGACGATGCACCATAATATCCCTCAGCCACCGGTTATGTGAAGGACGACTTTCTTCGCAGCCAACCATTGGTAGTAGGCAGGGGTGTATCTCTACCCCACGCATTGGGGTGACTGGTCTCCTTCCTCCTCCTCTCCCCATCGCCAATTTATGTAACACAAAGCAATAAGTAAGTAAGCTAACGTGTAGACATCTATTAGCATTGCGATAGTTAAGTGTGTAAGAATACACCGCCATTGCTCATTTACTCGATGTGGTCAACTCAATCTCTAAATACCGCCACTCACACACTGTCATCTGCCTCAGGCTCATCTAATCATCCACTCCAAATTGAAGTCTCACCTCTTCAAGATTTCCTATCCTAATCCATCGGATCCTCTGCCTTCCAAGCTTTCTCGTCCTCAACGAAACCCTTCGTAACAGCTGCTCTGCCTCTCTCTGGTATCTCTGGTAACAGGACTCAGACCTCCAATTGGATGAGAGATGACCTTGGTGTTTTATGAACTCTACATTCATTGAGGCTATCGAGGTGCTAGCTCAATGATTGGCTGATCGACGCTACACCTAAGTTGGGCAACGAACTCTGTACAACTCTGTACAACCCTTCTGATAAGACGCAGCACTCGTCAGCCGCGTAGAAAGGTTTTTGGGGGCCCTTGTGCAGAGCTTCGATGGTGGGCCCCTTGATCCCCTTCGATTTGAAACAAAAAACCGCTGTGCGAGAAACGCTTGGTACTTTTGCGATATTTGCATATTTTGCACCGTGAGAAATATGCAAATATCATAAATCGCAACCCAATTAAATAATAATTAAATAATTACATTTGAATTATTTTCTCCGATTTATTTTTATAAAACACTTTTTTAATTGAACTAGAGATAATTAATCTAAAAACATTGTTCCATCTGCTATGACTGCCAAAATATGAATTATCCACACTTACGCTAAATTCTGTCAAACTGAGTCTGAGCCTCAGGGAGTGCGGTGATTTAAATTATATAATCTTTTAGTTTAAGTATTAGTAAGTTACTGTAAGTAATTATGCAATTGTCAATTTAAATTACACAAGTACTACAAAGTAATAATATTCCATACTGCGAAAATAGCAACAAAAATTCTATAAAATTTAAACATGTCGCCGTCGGTCATGAAATCAATCATCGATATCTATATTTAGACCTGGATTGCGCTTAGCCTATTCGTTCTGCACGAATCGGCGCGGTCGGCGAACAGGCCTTTCCGCCATCTTCCTACTCTTATTCTATTAGCTGTGCGCTTCATACCTGTAATAAAGTTTCGACTAAGACCTTCAAGTAAAGAGCATTTCCACATTCAATGCAAGCTAACCAACCGTTAATTGATGTTCAGTCGTCTTACTACGACTAGTACAAATTAGTATGTGTTGTTTAGCAACAATTCTTTAGTAAAGGACCAAGGGGCGTCCATATAGTACGTAGCCTACGCACAGCATAACGCATAGAGGTAGAGGGGTCAGGTATGCAAGCGTGGGGTCAGCGGAAAATGTACGTACACCTCCTCATTCCCGCGCAATGATGACTGGTATGACCACCACCACCTACCATTACATCACATCACGGCAGTGACAAGTCATTTGGCAACTTTGGACTAATATATCAGACGCTCCAGCTACACGCATCCTAACTACTCTACAGCCCATCATAGTCGAGATCACCGTCATAGCCAAGGACACTTTGTCATTCCCCTTTCAGACCTTACTTACCTCCTGCAACAACCTCTCTCCTGCCTCCTGGACCTTTTGCAAGACAGACACCCAGTTCTCTAGCCCATGAAGCTACATATGAAATATACACAATAATTTCTGTTTTGATGTATATTTACTAAACTCATGGGCGTAACTTTGGTCTAAAAAGTGGGGGTACCAATTTCTTCTCCACTTTCGCTTTGGCATGGATACCATTTTGGACATATTATGCATAACTGTAATAGTAAATTAGTAGCAGTAATAATAGTAGCGGTAGTAGTAATAGCAGCAGCAGTAGTAGTAGCAGCAACAACAGCAATAGTGGTAAAAATAATATCAATAAGGGCCTATACTGCTCTGTAATGTGTTTTCAGTTTTGAAGGATCACTTGTTCCTTGGGAAGAATATGCGGCTGAAGCAGCTCATTGTACACATACCAAATCACATGAATGTCAGATCATGTGGATTGTGTCAATAAAAACAAGCCATCTTTTTTATTGTTTGTACCACTGTACAGAGCATTAATCAGTTATGTACATTTCAGTAGACATTGTACAGCACAAACAAAAAGAGAACCAAAAAGGCACCAAGGTCCCGCTACTTAGGCTCCCTGTGCATCATTATATAATATACATGGTTTGTTGACACCTACTGAAGCAATTTTTCATGACAAATTAGGTACAACGTTTGTTAAAGCAAAGTACGAGGTAAAAGAACAAAACGTGGAGTCACAAATCGGAGTCCATCGTAAAGACAAGAGAAAATATAAGCTATCATGGTACAACAAACAAAACAATAAAGTTTAATACGGGCTTAGGCCATACATCATTTTTGTCACCCTTCTTAACAACTCGAAAGCACTCTATGCCTTAAAACGGCACTGCACACACCTACACACACCTACACAGACACCACACACACACACCACACACCCACATCCCCACACACCACACACACACACACACACACTCACCTACCCACACACACATACCTGCACACACCCACACACACAACACACACACCACACCCACACACACCACACCAAACCGACAACACAGAGCCAAGTGCACCCGTAACCTGCATCAGAATCCATCTCTCGTAACCCCCACAAATTACGCTATAACTTATTAAATAAAACAATTTATGACGGACATGAAAGTTCAGTTTAATTGTTTGCCTTTGGCATTGCTGTACTTTAAGCGCTTCTGTACTGCAACAGCACGATCAACAACAACATCCATTTTCCTTTTCAGAGATCTTGGACTATCTTTTATCGAATAGGAGTGATCCTTCTCAGGCAGTACAACTGTAGGCGATGTTAACGGTGCACACGGTTCTGACATCTGTGTATTCATGGCAGCCTCAACTTGCTGCAATCGCTCTTTCGGGGGTTTCTGAGACTTCACAACCTAACACAGCAACAAGCAACATAAAATCAAGAATACAGCTGATAATGGAAAACATACATGTGGTTGATAGGCTGTTCAGAGGTAGCCCTAACCCAGAACATACTATTGTGCTATGTATTATTGTATCCTTGCGTTTTTCTCTAGATGGTTACCAAAAAGATTAAATGAATGTGCTTGTGCTTTTGACACATCTCTGTAAACACGTCAGGTGCCAGGTATGGGCTGGGACTGAATTTATGCACTATATAAATCCAATGTTCCTTGTAAAAGTACATATTTGACATATTTGACTGGCTCTGGACTTGGATCAAGGGATGTCTAAGTGGTGTCCTGTGCTTTGCTGACTTATACAAACTACTATCATGGTCTAAAACGATGTTACCATGTTTATAATTGTCTATATTTCATAATAGCAGCATAAATCAACAACAGCTTTACAAAACAATAAATATATTAATTAACAGTGTGCACAATTCTGACATCTGTCTATTCATGGTGGCCTCAACTTGCTGCAGTCACTCTTAATTAATTAATTAAATTATCCTCAGTTCACCAGTTTAAATAAATAATAGCTGACAGATGGGTATGAAGTAAAAAGTTGTTGCAGGAAAAATCAGTATGGAAAGAAACCTTAACAAGGTGATCAGGTAAGGTAAAGACGGTTGGCACAGATCCAGGATGAAGTCTGACTGTCTGTCCAGTTCGATCAAAGCAGCTTGGCTGAAAGTGATCAGAGCAAAAGACCGATTTCTTTGATGGTGCAAAACTTTCTCGATGCATATTGTTCACCCACTGTTTCAGCAGTTCCGGGTGGGAATGTGGAAATCTGTTGATATATTCAGCATATTCACAAATTTCAATTAGTAAATATGCGTTAGTACAAATTGCAAATATTTATTATACATCTATATAAGAATTTTGGGTGAGGAATTGTGATTAAGATGCGAAACTGGCAACTTTAAAGGTGCATGATGCAATGGTTTGGGATGATGTTTGGGACGTGCAAGTGGGGGTCTTCCCGAATCCCCGATTCCCGAAAGTGGTGGATAAGCAAAATTGTTTGAATTCCTGAAAACAATTGTCTGCCATTTGTTCGAATACTGAAAACTACTATGGATTAGCCGGCCAATATCCTGAATAGGGTAAAAATAGCATTCCGGCGAAGTTCTGTTTCGGGAATTAGCCGCGAACCCGTGTAAGCGATATGGGTATTTCGCGTGATTGAAGTCCGTATTCACTTGAATTTATTTACATTTTCATCAGAACTCCGCTCACTCAGTACTAAAATAGTCAGTAAATAGGCATACTCACACATGAAACGACTGTGATGCTCCTTTAAATTGCTGATTAGAACAGTTTATAGCCGCGCAACAAGGCATCTTCAGTCAACATTCGACAACACTCAGAGGAGCAAGATGGCAGGTCGCTGACCTCATTTCTCAGCCCCCTTAGCGCAATCCAGGTCTAAATATAGATATCGATGAAATCAATATATTTATACGTCAGTAAAACTACTTCCGTCCAAAGACTGCATAGAGTAAAGAATTTTATTATGGCACACCGGTTGTTTACTAAATCATTAGGGACAGTAGAAAATCACGAAAACACGGCAAACACGGAAGCCGTGTTTTTCGGCATTTGCCGTGTTTTCCGTGATTTTTGACATTTGCCGTGTTTTCGTAAAAAGTGCCGTGTTTGTTGCAATTTTCCACATCTGATTGAGCTTGCTATTCGATATCTGTCAGTTCCTGGCAATTCTGTTGATGCAGAACGGAGCGTTAGTCAATACACACTGGTGAATGCACCTCAGCGTCAAAATTTGACAGATGACAATTTAGCGCTTCATGTTATGATGGTATTCAATGCTCGCAGCTAAACTGTTACAGCAACAAACCAATGACTGACAAATGGTTGACAATTGTCAATTTGTCAATGAACAATGAATATGAAAGATAAACATATAATGTGTTACAAGAAAACTGTGAAATTTTGATGCCGTGTTTTTGCCGTGTTTTTCGCGATTTTTTAAAAAGTATGCCGTGTTTTTGGCACTTTTTTACCGTGATTTTCTACTGTCCCTATAAATCATGCATTTGGACATTCCAGCTTCAGATGCAGCCAATAAAACTACTGAGTCGAGTCATTTGAGTGTGTAGTGCTGTGTACGCTGTGGCTAACTTGCTGTACATGTAGATTTACTGTTAGGCTAGAAATGACTCTACTCGCTGGCAGTAGCTGCAAGGGCCCTTCTGACCGCCGAGGGCCCTTGTGCACTGCACAACCTGCACAACACATTGCTACGCCGCTGGCTACTCTAAGGCTAGGAGCAGGGCACCAGCTTATTCGCGAGCGCTGCGTCGTATCAGAAGGACTGGCCAGAGTTTGGCTGTCATAGAGATCAGACAGAGGAGGTAAACTTAAACAGGACGTATAGCCTACTGGTGACATTCAATGTATATATTTGTTACTAACCTGTAACTGGATAGTTTTGCTGCTAAAAGAGATCAAGGTTGCTTCCGTTGTATTCTAAATGCCTAGAATCAATCGCCTGCAACCGAGATATGACTCAGACCTTCTACCCATCCAGCATTTTCATGGACATTAGATGGGACCCAAATGGACTCCATAGGGTCTTATATGGGAGTATGGGTCCTGAATGGTGTCCATGTGGGCATGCTACATCGGCTTCATGCAATTATAATCTGCCTAGATTCGGCTAAATCAGTCGTTGTCTGGATTGAATCTCACCGATATTTAAATAAACGTATGTTTGTTATAATTGTAAACCGCCTGCCCGCCTTTAAAAAACAAGTTGAAGCTCCAACGTGTTAATGTAAAACCGTAGAAGAGCGAGTGTTATTGGGCGTGAGACCTCGATGATCAGAGTGATCACAACGCCCAAAACACTTAGAGACAACGGTGAAAGAGAGAAATAACTTCAGAAATAAATGCAAGATATAGCCTGACACCTTTGGGTGTGGCACACTTTGTGGGTGGCCAAGATGGCCGCGTGCTTCACTAGGGTCTCATTTTTGATCAATTTGTTGGTCAGAAGGCGGATTTTGTTCGATAAGTTTTGTTGTCCTGACTTCCATAGATAATCTAACTGAATGTGAGTTCGTAAAGTTATTTCTCTCTTTCGTTGTTGTTTCTAAGTGTTTTTGGCGTTGTGTCCACGCTGGTCATCGAGGTCTCACGCCTGAAGATGGACTCTTCCATCAGGGGTTTCAGGTTACTGACGGTGTCAAGCGTCAACTCCTAAATATAATAGCACCTATTGTGACGGTGGTGTTCGATCACCACAACTGAAGGTGGTGGTAACCACTTTTTGGCTCTGCACTGAAATATTGGTTTGAAGTAATTTCAAGCAACGATAATTAAAGTATTCGTTATCGTAAACTCCAAATTTCTAAAGCGCTACTCTAAAGCTATGTGCGGGGTAGCAGCTTATTCACGAGTGGCAGAGTAGCGCTTTAGAAATTTGAAGCTTACAATTACGATAGTGTAATTAAGATTCCTCAATGATTTTGACGCCTCTTAGCAGCAAGTCTGAGCAATGTCAGGTGCAGGCGTCAGATCGATTGTATACCCCAGATTGGATGTATACCCCAGATCGGTTTTATGCCCCAGATCGGCTGTATATCACAAATTGGTTGTATACCCACGATCGGTTGCACACCATAGATCTCCCTTCCTTATACTGGTGTGATAGAACAGCTACGATGATGTGACTTTTCCAGCATTATTGGATGAGAGATGACCTTGGTTTTCTTAATAAACCCTGAATTCTTTGAGGCTATCCAGATGCTATCGCTCAAGGATTGGCAATTTGGCTGATCGGCGCGACATCTAAGTTGGGCCACAGCGGAATAAAGTACTGCAAAATCTTCATCGACAACGTTACTGCGACTGTATTGTCAGTGTGAGAATTGTAGAAAAATACAGGAATTTTGACTTAGATCCATGTGGAGTTGAATTTTTTATCCCTAATTTGCAAACTGAGAAAATTGAAAAATGCAATAGAAAGCTTAAATTCCTGAAAGTGATCACATCACCAAATAACCAAAATTTATTAGTATGCAATTCACATGGTCACAAATCTCACAATAAACCAGAGCATTACTTTATTAGTAACCCATAAAGTAAATTGTGAAAGAAAATGCTAAACTATATGCACAATATGATCACACTAGCACAACTGGGGAGGGGGTGGGGGTTGGAAACGACCCCACGGTCTGCCATGAAGACTTAACTGGGGTCCTAAGAAAGACTAGGGGTTGATCCCCCAACCTCAGAAAATTCTCAGTCTGTTTATTGTTTGATATATTTTGACATGTTTTTACATTTTTGCATTTTAAATGTCAAGTTGTACAGTTTGAAAGACGAGAGTGGAGTTCTATTCGGTCAGACGACGACTCGGATTGAAATCTTCGACGATGAATCTGGGAAAGAGGAGAAGCGCTCTTCTGTCTGCTGTTGCTGCAGTCATCATCGTCTGTTTTATGCTTACGAAAGAGGTCAACAGTCAAGGTCTGTATACCATCTGTCATCTATCACGACAGAGAGCAGGTCATCTAAAACACAGATGCATGCACGTATCTAATCTGATGTGATATGATATAAAATATGATGTGATATGGTATGATATATGATGTGATGTAGGATGTGATGTGATATCTAAGATATGACATTTGATATGATACGGTATGATATAGTATAAAATGGTATAGCATGACAGAGCACAGCATAGCATGACATTATTGTAGTATAGTGACCTCTCTGGGGCCGTTATATCGTTACGCCCAAGATATCAGTAACCAGAGTTCGAGAATTAGCACTTTACGAATTTTACGAATTTTAATATTTCACGAATTTTAACGCATTTTAAAACTGGCAACGAAATTTTATGATTTGTTTATTTGTCAACCTTTTAAGCAAGTAAATGTCAATGTTCATAGGCAATTAATCAATTAGCCATAAAAGATATCTGACGAGGAACAACAACAGTACTGATATTCAGTTACTCTTCTACTTGGAGTCTTGAACTTCGAATTCTATCATAATTATATAGGCGTGTGACCGTGAGTGTCAGTCAGCAGAACGAAAAAATACCAGTGCACCAGCTCCAGTGTGACCAGTCAGTCACTGACACCGCTTGCAACCAAACATGGTTATGGGTTGGCAACGTTCACTGAGCTGTGTTTTCTTCTTCATCGTCCTCTGATTCTGAGTCATGCGAGGGAGAGGACTAGCCACTCCCCTCATATGCCAAGGCTAAGAAAACGAAGTCGCTAACACTTCATACCCGTGGCTGTCTGTCTGTCTGATCAGGGCTAGATTACAAGTAATAGCTTAATTTAATAAGGGACTGCAAGAAAATCTGTTGCAGCATGACGACCCTTAGCGATCCATCTACGTACGCTAGCTTTCTTTGCACGCTGGCCAACTTTCTTTACGACATTATTATAATATCTGCAGACTGCATGCGCGATAACTATTACTAATCAAATGACGTGCTATTCCAGATTTTCAAACGATTCCAGCTCAGCCTTTCGAAATTCCGCAAACGAGTTATTAATGAAGCAAACTACTGTGTTATCGCTCGGATGTAGGCCCAAATCTACTTCTGCTGCTTCAGCCTAGGGTTACTACTCTTCGGCAGCGATTATAAAATAGCAGGCGATTTAAGTAACACATAGGCCCAAGTAGTTTTCTACGATGCTAGTAAATATTGAACTGCACTGTGAGGCTGACGAATGCTAAGCTGATCTTCGCAGGTGGATCTCCTTATTGAGGTGATGGGTCTCCCTGTTGAGGTGACGGGTCTCCCTTCTTAGGTGGCGGATCTCATAATTTGGGTGGTGGGTCTCACAATGCAGGTGGCGGATCTCACATCAGAGGTGCCGGATCTCAGATCCGGCGGGATCCGGCTGAATTTAACCACTGTCAGTAACTGTTGATGGTCGCTCAGAGTGAAATCACAATCAAAAGATGACAATCTATCTGATGATAGCCAGGTTGAAATCCGACAGATGTAAGAAATCAGAATCCCGCTAAAAGGGACACCAATTTGATCATTTAATTACTTTGAAGATAGAGACTGAAAGACATAGTGATAATCTTAACTAAATGATTAAGCAGGTATAGAGAAGCAGGCTATTTCGGTGCACAGTGTTGTACTAATGAACATTATAGTTTTAGCTTTCTTAATTTTTAGCAGTTGTAAGACGGCATGCAAAGCCAATTTAAATCAGTTCCATGAATTGTCGTCGATTGTCCGTTAAGTGAGAACGCAATAGTCTTTTAGAAAGATAACGATTTCGGACCTGTTGAATATTTGTGGGAACATAGCTCCAGATATGGAGACCACTGTATTTGGTTGAGAAACGGCGAATATTTGATCTAGCAAAAATAGTACGATAGAATTTTACTGCCCGATAGCTAGTATTATGAAAGTGATAGTCAGCAATAGTGAGCAAACCTTGGGGGTAAGAGGGCATGGGTGAACTGGTACATAAAGACAGCTGTCTGAAAGTATCTTATTTGATGGAATTTGAGTAGTTTAAATTCTAGAAAGATAGGGTCAGTATGTGAACAGTAAGGTACCCCAGCAATTATTCGGATTGCACTTTTCTGTAGCGTCACCAGTGATTTACTCTGGATTCGTACGTAGAGGCCCAGATCATATCATAGAACATTAGGTACCGATAAATTAATGAGAAGTATAAAGTCAGGCGAATACAGATGGGAAGCAAAAAAGATGTACTACCGAGTATTCCAATATTTTTAGCAACCTTGGCCGTTAGAATTCTGATATGTTCTTTCCACGTTAGATGACAATCAACAATTAGGGCCTACACCAAGGAACTTAGTGGAATTTTCTAGAGAGATATGTTTAATAATGCAGTAATTTTGTGGGGCACATTTTCCTGTGGAATCTAAATATAATGAAGTTTGTTAATAATTATTAATAATTAGTAATGAATTAGATATAGCCATATTAGAGACAAAACAAAAGATATATATTGACTTTTCCTCATTGGTCTTGCGTTCCCTAAAGGCGTTTCTGTTTCTCCAGGACTTCTGTGCTGAGAGTTATTCTGCGAGAGGCGCTTTATAATTCCTATTGTAATGTAATCACAGATTATATAGCGCCTTTTCTAGACAAACACATCAGAGGTGCTCTCGATCTAAGGATGGAAACCAGGATCGAAAAAAAAAGATATCAGGCGTTAACAAAACAGAGGTAAACTACATGTAGTCGCTTCTGTTAGAGTCGTACAGGTAGACTCATTGTTCTTGTGGTTTGCTCCTGGCTTTTCAGTTAACTGTGCGAGAAAACTCGACCTGGCTTTCTTAGTCGACAACTCTGGTAGCATCGTCGACCGCAACCCAAAGAATGGATCCTGGGACAACTGGGATCTCATCAAAAAATTCATCGTGGCGATGATCAATAGCTCCCAGATCGGTTACGATCAAACGCGAGTTGCTCTCGTCACTTTCGGAAACATAGGTCTGACGAGGTTCTACTTAAACACCTACACGGACGCAAACTCAATCATCGCGGCAGTCAATCGACTTCAGCCGGGACAGGGAGAGACGAACCTATATGCAGGACTGAATCTTCTGCGTACGGAAGTCTTCACAGATAATCGGGGCGCAAGAGAGAATTATCCAAACATTGCAGTCGTCATAACGGACGGAATGGCGAATCTTAATACGGCAAACACGATTCCCGAAGCGCAGAAATGTTACGACGCAGATATAATCATATTCAGCATCGGAATCACTGACCTTATCAACGAAACACAGTTGCGAGCTGTCTCCGCTCCTCCGCACGAAAAGGGAAAGAACTACTGGACGACTCCGGATTTCACGCAACTGAACACTATTCTGGCAAGCGTCCAGAATGCAACATGCGATCCGCCCAAACTATGCTCTGCAGGTAAGCGCATCAAGAAATACTTTTGACATTGATGACGGCGAGAGAGAGGACTGGCCACACGCCATCGTATGCCGAGGTTAAGAAAAATGAAGTCGCTAATGCTTCATTGTAATGGATGTGAGCCTGTTTCTTAAGATAGCTTAAGACAATGTTAAGAAGGATTTTGTTGCGCACTGGATCCTCAAAGCTAGAATCGGGTGTCGTAAGCCACTGAAAGGCGCAAATTTATCGTCATGATTAGTGTTCAACGGATGCTATAGTGCGCTTAACTCCCTTGCTGCATTGGACGTATACAGTCATGCATGTATGTATGTATGTATGTATGTATGTATGTATGTATGTATGTATGTATGTATGTATGTATGTATGTATGTATGTATGTATGTATGTATGTATGTATGTATGTATGTATGTATGTATGTATGTATGTATGTATGTATGTATGTACGTATGTATGTATGTATGTATGTATGTATGTATGTATCAGAGACTTTATATAGCGCCCTTTCGGTAACTCGCGAGGTCGCTCGAGAACTGCATTGGAACGGTTGCTTTACTCATGTCTTAAGATTGGTTAGTATGCGGGTGAATACAACCTAACCCTTCCGCTCTTTCGCTATAGTTGACTGGTTTTAATAAAACGAGATATAATTCCAAACAGTGAATTATGATCAACTCCTCCAGTTGATTACGCAATACTTGTATCACTTGTGTAAGTTCCACGAGGAGTTGACAGTTATAATTCACTTTTTAAATTGATCTCTTTGTGTGAAAATCAGTCAACGGTCCATGAAACCTTCAGAATTCCAACCACTGGCAATCGTAATCGTAAACTCCACATTTCTAAAGCGCTACTCTAAAGCCGAGCGCAAAGCAACAGCTTATTCACAAGCGCCACATCGTATCAGAAGTCCAGAGATCGATGTCCGTTGGAAATCAGAGTCGGTTGCAAGATAGATCTGAGAGCGGCAGAGCAACTGTTACAAAGGGTTTCGTTGAGGTCCAGAAAGCTTGGAAGGCAGAGGATTGGATTAGGGTATGGATATTCTTGAAGAGATGAGACCACTTTGGTGTGGAAAGCATGTGGAGTGATAAAAATCTGATAAAACAATTTAATACTGAGACCACGTAAATGACTGGTTGCTTTCTGTTCAGAATACATCGTCCTGGACATTGCTTTCGCCATCGATATACCTCAGGACCAGACTGACTGGACCAGGGAAAAGACTTTCATCAAGAAGCTAATCACCGATTACCTGAAAATTGGTGTCGACGAGGTGCATGTGGCTGTCCTGACATACGGCAGCAGAAGTGCCTCCGTTGTATTCAACCTGACGAGATACAGAGAAGAGAGTGATGTCAAGTACGCCATTGATCAGATTCCATTTGTCTCATCTGGAAACGCAGACGTCACTTACGGAATCAACGCACTCATCCAAACGATATTCAAGGTAGGCTAACTCTTTGACTGAAATTACACAGTTATTAGTGTAGATTAAAGTCCCTGTGATTTAAGAAGAATTGAATTCTTCAGTTAGAAACAATGTTTAAGTTGCTCCTCCAGATGCAATGATTCTCCAAGTTCTGCACATTTAAAACCGAAGTTTGTCGGTGTTGCTTTGTGTTGTCGCAGTTGATATTCTGATCTGAGTTTAGACTTTTGTAAAATGTTACTTAATGATTTTTAGTTGGTGTGGTTTGCCTACGACAAAAGATTTTATGCGTCGTTTATCACGTATTTGAATTTTCGTCGGAATAGCCAAGATAGGCTTTGGTTTTGGATTTGAAAGAAATGGAGATCTTTCAAGATCTTCTAATTATGTAAGATTCTGTAAGATTCTAATTATGTAACATTCGTAAGTCATTGAAATGCGCAAATTTATCGTCATGATTAGTGTTCATCGGATTCTTGCGCAATTTACTTCCTTGCTTCAAGAAAGAACGCAGCAATGTTGGCTCGATATAATATACACCACTTCTAGATTAGCAATTTAACCAATGGTTATTAGTAGGCCTATATGGAGCAAAACATACTGCATTTTGTCAGCTTCAGATCACTTTCCCCATATTCTGGCGGAACAGTTTAAAGCCAAGACTTTGTCAACAAAATGTTCTTAGCGCGTTTTATGGTTAGTTAGTTTTGAGGTGCGGATCTCCTCTTTTAAGTGACGGCAACCTAAGTTCAGGTCACCAAACTTACAATTTAGGCGGCAGATATCAGATATCAGAGATTTCAGATCTCATATCCTGGAGATTCGGCTGAATGTAACCAAATATTGGAATACTCTCTGATAATATGTTTCTTTTTGACGTCGTCTTAGAGTTGCGATTGTCTTACTAAGCGCTTCACAGACACACTTGTTTTTCAACAGTCTGATAAAAATCCGATGAAATTCACATAGGAAGCATCCTGAGCTCTGCCTGGGTTGTAGAAACAATATCATGCAGTCAGCGGTATCCATTGCACCAAAAAACAATTGTAATTGTAATTGTAATTGTAATCGAGGATTTATATAGCGCCACTCATAATCAGAGGCGCTCCCGACCCGTGTCAGTGATCAATTAGCGATATTAAAGAAGCCGTCTGAAAATGGTTGAAGAAAGATATCCTGTGTAGAGCAATTATTACCAACTTCAGAATGATCAAATGCAATCCAAATTCCAGCCAGATTGTCTAAATTCCACTGTTTGTGTCTGTGAAGTCTGGAAATCGTACAGGTGGGCGTTCAGTGGCTGTTCTGTTAATGGACAATGCACTCGTTAACCTCAACACGGCTGTGAACGCCTCTAAGCGACTGCAGAGCTTAGGGATCCGCGTCGTGGCAGTCGACATAACTGGGACAGTTGGTCTCAACACCCTTCGCTCTCTTACATCCAAACCAGGTGATGTCATCGTGGCCGCTGGCTACACCTTCCTCATCACCAAGACCGAGCAACTTGGAACCATCATCTGTTCAGACAATCCGCGTGAGTACAGGATAGAATCACACTTCAATATTATTATGAGCTGTCGTTAACTGCTACCAAGTCTTAGAATCGTTTTGCCCAATGATAACATAATATGATAAATCTTAGAGCATAATATTATCATTTCAGTTACCGGAACTTTAAAAGCTGAAGTTTGCTCACATGGGTCTAGATTCTTCTGTTGTTTTCATTAGAAATGTTTGGAAATAAGTGATAATTAACATCAGCCTAATTAGAACCTCTATCGAGCCAATTGTAATTGTAATTGGTAACTTCTATTGCGTCGGTTTCTAATGCAGAAAGGACAGAAGCGACTGAGCAGAGCGCACAGACACAGGGAGAGAGTTCCAAAAAGTGGCAGTTCTTTATTTATTTATGACCAGACAAAGATAATCAGATGACCTCGTTGCATAATTTTAAGTCTAGAGAATAAGAACTGATTTTCAGTATTGTGGCTGACATTTCTAGTCAGATGATCTGTTTTAATCTATTTAAGTGGTTTATTTATCACAGCTCCTCAGTGTCCTCTGGTGGCTGATATCATCCTCATCCTCGACCAGTCTACGAGTATCATTGGTCCGCCTGGTGGAATCGCCAACTGGAACACCTATGCAATCGGTTTCGCTCTGAGTATTTCCCAGGCCTTTCCGATTTCACCGAACGACACGAGAATGGGAGTGATCAAGTTCAGCGACTACGCCACTCCCGCCATCTACCTTAACAGTGCATCAAACGCTGATCAGCTGGAAGCGATGATAAAAGCTCTTGAGATCAAGGGTGGAGAGACCAACATCGCTGACGGCCTGCGTGACACTCGAGAGATTATGTTCAGTCCTTCTCGAGGGGCTCGGCCAAATGTCCCCCACCTGGCCATCCTCATCACAGATGGCAAAGCCAACACGGAGGCACAACAGACTCTGATCGAAGCCAACCTGACGAAAAACGCCGGCATTGAGTTGTTTGCTGTCGGAATCACATCGAACGTCGACACAGCGCAGTTGCAGTCGATCTGCACGAAGCCCTGGGAGTCTCACTACTTCTACGTCGATGACTACAGCAAACTTGCGACCATCATTCAAGACCTCATCGCAAAATCCTGTATTGTATCAACCACACCTTCACCCAGACCAACGACAACAACAACAACATCCACTACAACTACTACGCCCACCACAACTACACCAACCACAACTACACCAACCACAACTACACCAACCACAACTACACCTACTACAACTACACCAACCACAACTACACCTACTACAACTACACCAACCACAACTACACCTACTACAACTACACCAACTACAACTACACCTACTACAACTACACCAACCACAACTACACCTACTACAACTACACCAACCACAACTACACCTACTACAACTACACCAACCACAACTACACCTACTACAACTACACCAACCACAACTACACCTACTACAACTACACCAACCACAACTACACCTACTACAACTACACCAACCACAACTACACCTACTACAACTACACCTACTACAACTACACCAACCACAACTACACCAACCACAACTACACCAACCACGACTACTACACCCACCACCACAACTACACCAACCACGACTACTACACCCACCACCACAACTACACCAACCACAACTACTCCAACCACAGCTACTACACCAACCACAACTACGCCAACCACAACTACTACACCAACCACCACCACAACTACGCCAACCACAACTACTACACCAACCACCACTACAACTACGCCAACCCCAACTACAACTACGCCAACCACAACTACTACACCAACGACCACCTCAAGGCCTACTTTGCCTGCAACTCCATTGAGTGACATTCCAGGTACGGTTAAGACTGTGGTTGAAAGCAGTAGTCTCGTTATGTTAGTATCATCTCAATAAATAGCTACTCCTTAAGCTTATTTTCACGTTCTAAGGCAATATGCATGTGCAGTATTTAACCTCCTTTGTCTATCAAACTTGTTCTATCACTTAACAGAGTGTTCTATGCATTGCATTCTGTGCTTCGCTATGCCTATACGAGTCAAGAGAATTTCAGAATATTTTCTCAGTATATCTACTTAGGCCTACAAAACTTGCACCGTTGTTTTAAATGCACGTAGGGGTAACATAACATAACAAGAGTTTTAAGGGGTTCAGAAGACGTGTAGTCTGTGTTAGAACCACTGCAAATTAACCTGGAATGCTTAATAACCCAATTTTCATAGCTTCTTCTTAAAAGCTGTGATAGTGTCCACTGAGACAGCACTATCATCCAAACAATTCCACAAGTCTACTACTCTTGCACTGAAGAATTTCTGTTCTAATGTTCCTTTCGGCTTCTTAAATAATTTATACTTGTGTCCCCGAGTTGCCTAGTTTGGTGCTAATTCAAAGAACCTCTCCCACTGTACTGCTTCCTTTCCAGTGATAGGCCTAATCTTACAAGCTTCGATAAGATCTCCTCTGTTTCTCCTTTTCTCCAGTGTTGTTAGTCCACATCTCTTTAACCTTTCTTCGTATAACTCAAATGCTTACAGCCCCCAAATCATTTTTGTAGCTCAACTTTGCACTTTCTCCAGGTTTCCATGCCCTGTTTCAGGTATGGATTCCATATCCGGATAGAGTATTCCAACTGTGGCCTAACTAACGATTTGTACAACCTCAGTATTGTATCCTTGTCTCTGGTGACTATTGTCCTCCTTATCATACCTAAAGTTGAGTAACGGGTAAGAATAAACTGATGTAAAATCTGTTGAACTGTATCGTTTGTCTTACTTAGCAAGGACAGAAGCAAGTACGCCTAGGTCTTGGAATCGGGGAGAGTACTGCGCAACATCCGCTGATGTAGCCTTCGTCATAGACAAAACGAGCAACATCAACTATGAGAGTTACTCCAATATAATCCTGAAACTGGCTTCCTACGTCGTGACAAATTATCGTAGTGAAATAAAGGTTGCTCTCGTCACCTTCAACGAGTCGCCTACAATAGAGTTCTATTTCAACAACTACACGACTTTTGGTGAAATTGCTGCTGCTATCACACGAACCTCGTACGGTGGCTCGAGAGCAAATCTAGCGGATGCTCTACGTGTTCTCAGGACGGACGTCTTCAATGCGGCCAACGGACACCGCGTAGATCCAAACGTAGCCAGCGTTGCTGTCATCATAACAGACAACATGTCGATGAATATGACGGCCACGCTGACTGAGGCACAGAACGCAAGAGGTGCAGGTATTCATATCATTACCATCGGAATTGGAACCTACATAAATGAGTACGAACTGTCGGCGGTGGCCAGTTACCCGTTCTCGAAGAACATGATCATCACAAACACCGTCAGAAACTTAGACAACGTCACCTTCAAGGAACTTATCCTCGACCTAGTTTGCAACAGTAAGTATTCTCATAATGGAAATCTACTACTAGTTAATGATTATTTCACAATGACGATCTACTACCAATGATAATCTCATAAAGATAATCTACTACCGGGTAGGCCTACTAACGATTATCCACTAGACCGATTTCCCAATACAGTAGTAATGCTAACCGCCTGAGCTGTAACTGCTCTCATTCTCCTGGATCTATCTGCTGCTTTTGACACTGTTGACCATTAAATACTCCTTCACCGTCAAGAGCACTTGTTCTGCAAGGTCCCACTCTCAGTTGGTTCGCATTTTCCTTACATCAGTAGATCAGTCAGATAACCACATTGTGTGCAGCGTTTGTAATGTACCTAAAAGGCGCTATATTAAGTATCTTGATAGATACATACATGCAAGTACTCAATCATTTCGTATTAATTAACTCACTTCTACGTCCACTCTCGTGAATTGCAGTGTGCCTAGTAGACCTACCACAAGGTTCTGTACTGGGCCATTGCCTTCTGGGTACTGTATCTAGAAGGCAGTGACTGGGTCCGCTCCTGTTTATATTGCATACAACTCCAATTGGCTCCCTCTACTTACCGACAACACTCTCGACTACCACTTGTATGCTGACGACACCCAACTATTCCATTCATTTGGTAGTTCCAAGTCTGATCCTGCTCTCCAGTCAGTAGCTACTGTAACTGTAAGCTCCCAGTATATAAAACTTACACGTACTAGCAAAGAAATAATGAAGCATCACCAGCCAATGGGTTATCTTGGTACTAGGACTAAATGTCCCCGGACAAAATGTCCCGGACATAATGTCCCGGACAAAAAGTCCCCAGACAAAAAGTACCAGGATAAAAAGACCCCAGACAAAAAGTCCCAGGATAAAAAGTCGCCAGACAAAAAGTCCCAGGATAAAATGTCCCCAGACAAAAAGTCCCAGGATAAAATGTCCCCAGACAAAATGTCCCCCGAAAAAATGTCCCCGGACAAAATGTCCCCAGACAACATATCCACACATATCTTCACCAAGGTCAGTGCCCATGGGAATCGGGATCCCATGCAATACCTTAACAACGGTATCCGGACATTTCCCCCGGGACATTTCCCCCCGGACAATTCCCCCGGCATTTCCCCCCGGACAATTCCCCCCGTAGGACAATTCCCCCCGGACTTTTCCCCCGTTGAGACAGTATAGTTGGTCTTGGATAATATCTATCTATCTGTCTGTCTGTCTGTCTGTCTGTCTGTCTGTCTGTCTGTCTGTCTGTCTGTCTGTCTACCTACCTACCTATCTATCTATCTATCTATCTATCTATCTGTCTGTCTGTCTGTCTGTCTGTCTGTCTGTCTGTCTGTCTGTCTGTCTGTCTGTCTGTCTGTCTGTCTGTCTGTCTGTCTATCTATCTATCTATCTATCTATCTATCTATCTATCTATCTATCTATCTGACTGTCTAAATGGATGGATGGATGGATGGATGGAGAGATAAATAGATAGATAGATAAATAGATAGATAGATGGATATAGATAGATAGATAGATAGATAGATAGATAGATAGATAGATAGATAGATAGATAGATAGATAGATAGATAGATAGATAGATAGATAGATAGATAGATTAGATAGATGGATAGATAGATAGATAGATAGATAGATATATAGATAGATAGATAGATAGATAGATAGATAGATAGATAGATAGATAGATAGATAGATAGATAGATAGATAGATAGATAGATAGATAGATAGATAGATAGATAGATAGATGATAGATAGATAGATATTGTCCAAGACCAAATATACTGTCTCAACGGGGGGAAAAGTCCGGGGGAATTGCCCTACGGGGGAATTGTCCGGGGGGGAAATGGGGGAATTGTCCGGGGGGAAATGTCCTAAACCCCTTAACAACATAACATGTGTGCAAAATATAAACGTTGTGTGAATTCCACTCTAGTCTATATTAATTAAATATATAAATAAAATTTTACTGCTTGTCGCTTTGGTGAAGTTTTGTTTTAACAGTTGCAATTTTTTTAGAACATTTCTGACTAATTAATTAGATAACTTATTTCAGTTTATACAACGTAGGCCTCATGACTTTTATGTTTTGTTTAACGAGCAAGTGTGCGAAATATAAACGTTGTCTGGATAGCACTCTAGTCTGAAAACATGCTATCATTTCACAGTTTTGTTACCAAAGATTTTGGCTAAGCATGTTAAACAATATGAAAAAAGAACTCTTGTTAAATATTGATCTATCAAAGAATGACGTATTAAAGATATATATTCATCGATATTCATCTTCGAACAATGACCCGCTCCCATATATTTGGAGCAGTCGGTCCTGCGCATCCAGGGAAGAATCATTCTCTGCTGAGACAAATCATCTGGGAACTTGTCTAGGGACATTTTGTCTGGGGACATTTTGTCTGGGGACATTTTGTACGGGGATATTTTGTCCGGGGACATTTTGTCTGGGGACATTTTGTCCGGGGACATTTTGTCTGGGGACATTTTGTCTGTAGACATTTTGTCTGGGGACATTTTGTCCGGGATATTTTGTCCGGGACATTTTATCCGGGGAC
This sequence comes from Allolobophora icterica, assembly GCA_963556255.1. NCBI lineage: Eukaryota > Metazoa > Annelida > Clitellata > Crassiclitellata > Lumbricidae > Allolobophora > Allolobophora icterica. The sequence continues at coordinate 103,268,324 of OY744602.1, forward strand.
ATTTTGTCCGGCCACGGGTTATCTTAACAGTAGGGGCCTATAGCACAGAAGACACGACACCAAGATCATGAATCTGCTAATTATTCCTGAAAATTTCAAAATTGTAAACAATTTATTCTAAACATGTTCATTTTAATAGGAAACGGATCTTGTGCGGATAAACCTCCAGTGTGTCAACCCGGTGGAACATGTAACGCAGGATTCAACCAAATTATGTGCACTTGTACCTCTGGTAAAACCGGACCCTACTGCAATAGCAGTAAGTATTAGACAATTACATTCACTTATAGGGCTTATAAGTAGTTATTGTGACATTTCATCATCGAAGCTAACGATGTGTTATAAATTGTTAACGAAAATTACAACTGTTATTTGATGTAGTGACACGAAGATTGTAATTATAATTGAACATTTATAAAAGTGCCACTCAACGATTCAGAGGCGCTCTCGACCCAAGTCAATGCTGTTGCTAACAAATGAAATGGACTTCAGTCGTTTCCGGAACAGAGGAAGAGAAAGACTGAGGAGCTCAAGCCCCAATTACTGCGGAAGACGGTTCCAGTTATAGAGGGTCCAACATCAGCAAAAGCTTCTAGATTGAGCAGTAGCCCCACTCATTAGGTGCACACTAATTGTGTCCAATGAGTCTGAAGAAAATGACATTATTTACAATAATTATGAATTTACGAGGCTCACATTTCGTATTTGCAATAACATTTTCAATGAAAGACTTCTTATTAAATAGTCGCGTATTTCTGGACATCTAGCGATAGGCCTACATAATGGTTGGTTCCTTATTGGGTGACTATTGCTACCGTAACGATAGGCCTATATCTTCAACATCTTACAGGATCTGATGGATAGCATGTGTAGTTCAGACGGTTGAAACAGTGTTACTGAAATTCACTTCCTCACATTATATTTCGCCGGCTGCAACGAGTCCAACAAGGACGGTTCGCAAAAACCAAAAACAATTCAACTCCTAATAAAATTTACATCTATGGTCAAGATTTCCAAAAACTAGGCCCTTGTAGCATCTTCTGCACTTCGGCCTCTACACTCCTGATCGTCCAACTCTCCGCTCGGTTGCCAGAGGCCTTCTGGTTGTTCCCCGCATGGACTTAATGAGCGATTTTTCATATTACCTACAGGCTGAAACCCTGATGTTAACTTGTGTATGCCTATGCTTGTACATTGTAGCAATTTTTCATTTAATATTTTGTGTTGCCAGTTTTGTTTATTGAAGACGGATATATTGTTTAGGTTGTTTGAACGTGGTTGATGTCGTATTCGCCTTGGACGTGTCTCGGAGCATAGGACTGACCAATTTCCAGAACTTAGTCACCTTCGTGGCGAACATTGTCCAGAATCTGCGCCTGGAGGACAACTCGGCTGATCCCATGGTCAGCCGAGTTGGCATCTTGACCTTTGGGGCAACCGCCCAGGTTCAGTTCCATTTGAACAAATACAAAGACAAGACTACTCTTCTCCAGGCCATCAACTTTCCGTATAAGGGGGACATCAACACCAATCTCGCTGAAGCTATCAGGTCGGCTTCCCAATCTGTCTTTCACGCCATTTACTTATTGCCGAATGCAGGACTTTGTGTGCCACATTCCATGAATAGTTTGATTGAGCCATTAATTTTAATTGCATTTAACACAAACTATTACAATTCCCAAGAAGTAATATGAAAAGATTCATGAAATTTATTTTGTATTTTTGAAAACAATCAGTTTTAAATACTTTTTAAAATAAAGGTGCTATTCGTAATTTTGCAGGTGAATGGCGACTGCAGAAATAATGATGATTATGATTATTTATTTTTAACTTTTGAGCTTCTAAGCAACAATGAAAGGGAGATATATGAAGCTGATTTTATGTTTAGTTAATCCGATGCCTGTGTTCTCTCCTTTGGCATTTCAGTTACGCAAGAGACATGATGTTTACACCCTATAACGGTGATCGTCCAGACATTCCCAACTACCTGGTTATTCTGACTGACGGACCTTCGATCAACTCCACCTTAGCCTGGCAGGAGTCCATCACAGCCAGATCTCAGGGCATCAACATCATGGCGGTATATATAGGCGACAAAGCACTATGATGATCAGTATTTAAGCTATACTATATTATAATGGCCAGCGTCAATCGACGGCGCAGAGCAAATGTGAATGAAGGATTTGCTCAGGGTCCATACACAGTAGGGCCAATCGTCTCGGGAAAAGCTCGAACCTATACTCTCCGTGTTATATTTGCCGAGCGCTGCAACCGATCGGCTACTGTGTCGTATACAGAATAAGAAATGTGGAAGTAGAAGAAGAGCAGTCCCCTAAGCTAGCCCTGAGGCAGCATGGGTATGAGGTGTTGGCGACTTCATTTTCTTAGCCTCGATACACGAGGGCGGGTGGCCAGTTCTCTCCCTCGCCGTCTCATCTTCCCACCGTCAGTGTGCGGTCGGTTTGCTCGTTATAGCTGAATTTGCTAGGAAGCCCATGCACAGCAGAAGTCTAGATCCAAATTTCTGCCTCAGCGGAGATTTGAAATCCCGAACTCTCGAGTCCAGCACAATCTTGCCACTAAACTATCGGGCACATCCGGACTCAAAGGACAACAAGATGTCAGTAGCTAGTGTCTTAACACATGCAATAGTCATATCTCAGCCATATTGCACGTTAAAAGATTACGATATTATAGTAGTACACTCTTTAGTTAGTTCTTTCCCGTTTGAGTGTAGGACTGAATAGAGGTTGACTGCTCCACAGAACACCTTATCTTTGAAATGCATTCCACTTGTCCATTTGATCGAAGCTCCGAACTAGCACAACTCCCAATTGCGTATAAAAGCTAGTCTGGTCTACAGAAAACTTTTCTTGCGACTGTTTGAAACATCTCCTAGTGTTAGAATTCGGTTACAGCCTTTGATTCGTATTTTCATCAGTTTTCCGATTTCTCGAAGTGGTCGGTCTGTAAACTGTCGCTGGTTAGTTTCTGATTGGCCCAACACAACAATCATAAAGCGACGAATGAATGATATTATTATGTATTTTAGGTGGACTGGAAGTATTTAATTCCAGGAACATAAAAAGCCATTATTTGCTAAATGTAATCAGAAATTGCGGCTTGAGCTCCTCAGTCTTTCTCTTCCTCTGTCCTGGAAACGCCTGAAGTCCATTTTGGCTGTTAGTTATAGCACTGAATTGGGTCATGAGAGCCTCTGAATCGTTGAGTGGCGCTTTTATAAATGCTCAATTACAATTACAATTACAATCTTCAGCATATTTCAAGAGCGTTGTTGCACTCATTGTTTAACTTTAGGTTGGCGTCGGTCCATATGTCAGTCTCCCTGAACTGGTCAGCATAGCTAGCGCCCCAGATACTTCGAACGTTATACTGGTTCCCGACTTTGCATCATTCACTGATGCCATCGTCAACAACGTTTCTGGCAATCTTTGTAATAGTAAGTATGTTTATGAAAATCTGTGTTTTCCAAATTAATCAGTTTTAGATTAGCAGTTGCATGTTCTGTTCTGTTCTGTTCCTCTTCTCTAAATCGTTCTCTTTAGAATCATGTATGCCTCTGCTGGATTTCTCCCTTCACATGATATTGTGCGCATTATGTAGCTCTGAAAAATCACGCAGATGGTAAATATGTGAGAACATCCATGCTACAGAAGAGCTGATTGCTCGAGCAGAGAGGAAGCTCGTCCAGAAATCGAAGTTCTTTGGCCATTGCATTCATCAGCTCTTGCCAACTCCTCGTGGGAACAAGTACTCACTAGTCTCACTTCGAACAGCTCCGTGCTGCCTATTGTTAAATGCAAACTATTTAAAAGTAGTTTTGTTAATCCGTATATCTGTAGTTACATTTAGCTGTGCATGTATATCTTTAACATCGCATTCTACTGTTGACTGTTTCGAATACGTTTGTAGTCGTTGTATACAATGTAATTTATGTGCGCTTAGCAGATGCTATCTGTAACTTTCTTAAATCTCATAGTTTATCTTATAAGTTACTAGTTCAGCCTACCAGAAAACGAAGAAATCCTTATGATTATAAGATAGAGCAAATTTATTGCAAATCTATTGACCTAAAAAATTTAAGATTTCAAGTCCAGGTTTTGTGCATCGTTCTTCAGATGAATTATGACGTTTTGTAGACACGAACAGATGTTCTCAGGCGATGTACTGCGAGAATGGTGCCACTTGCAAGAACACGATGGGTGGATATACATGCGGCCCTTGCGCCTCTGGCTTCACTGGAGCATCATGTGAACGAAGTGAGACCTGATCAAAATTATTATTAATGTCATGGAAAATCAATTTGGTTCCGATTTATGACGACAGATGTCGCTAAGAAAAGTAGTTACTGATGTTGGTGATGATAAGGTGATGGATGAAACGAGATTACGTTGGTGGTGTTATCTGAGATTTTAAGACATAGATCTAGATTCATGACTGTATGAGGAGTATCTGCGCTGGTTACCTGTACAAAAGTTTAAGACCTTGATGCTTATGTGTAATTGTCCCACAGGATGTGCTCCGTCTTATCTTAGGAAATTCCATCCGTGGTCGCAGATTTCTCCAATCTGCCTCGCAAGGCGACTTGGTTGTTCTCTCGGTCCATTATAGAAATGTTGCTGTTATCTTGAAATAACTTGCCTAACAACCTGCGACATGGATACCTCACCCTATTTTTGCCTCTTTTCTTGAAGATCATTCTATGCGATATGGTTTCAAGCTGTTAGGTCGGAGGCGCCTCTGATGAACCTTCTGGATATAGCGCTATATAAATGCACAATTACAATAGAGTCGGAAACTGTATCGGTGTTGTTTGTTATGCGTAGGATGCACTGGAAGGATCGATCTCGTCTTCATGTTGGATTCGGCTGGAACTGTCCGCAACGAACGCTTTCAGAACCTCACAAACTTCGCGATCAGCATCGTCGACCAGATGGACGTCGGACTGAACGAGACCCGCGTGGCCCTCGTCTACTGGGGCGGCGAGGGATACGTTGGCTTCCTGCTCAACCAGTACACCACCAAAAAGGACGTCATCCAGGCCATCAGAAGCACCCCATACCTCGGCAACAAGACCAACACAGCGTCTGCCTTTAGAGTCCTACGTCGCATGATCCTCATCGAGGAGAATGGAGATCGAAGGGACGCTGAGAACTTCGTCATCTTCGTTGCCAATGGAGACTCCACCGTTGACCAATCGCTGACCATTGCTGAGGCGATCCAGAGTCGGTTGAATGGGAACCACGTGATCACCGTCGGTGTAGAGTCCCTGATGCAGAAGTCACTGGAACTGGAGGCGATTACCAGCTTCCCAAGAGAATTCAACTCATTCTTCGCTCCTACGTTCCGTGCTCTGCCAAATGTAACAAGTGGCGTCGTAGCTGCCATGTGCAACAGTGAGTTCATCTAAGTACATCTGATATGACTATACTGTAGAGCAGACAAACAAGTTCTCAAACCGATCCACATTCTACAATGCACCTCGACTTTGAATCGATCTACCTTCTGAATTTAACAAAGTCTCCGTCCCTCCATCATTACTCTCGTTCATCAACCATCATTTGTCTCAAATCTCTCACTTCTCAGTCCTTCCATTCGAAACTGAAGTGAAACTTTTCAAAAATCTTACTCTGAATTATTGAAACCGCTTCCTCCCCATTTATCTCCGTCAAAAACACGGCCCGGATCCTCCGTCTCATTTTCTTATGGCAAATTGACCGGTTTAACTTATATTTAATCCGAACCTGTCTGCCATTTTTCCTGTCGGCCAGAACTTATATAATATATATAGGCCTATATAATATTATATATATTTATATTAAATTAATGTTTATTGTGCATACTTTGTAAGTCAGTATAATAATATTATTATATATGACCCTCCTCGACCTTTTGACCTGATTGCGGCGCAATGATGCGGCCATTACATAACAGACCACGGCATTCTTCAAGAGCGTCGTGAGTCATTTATTGTCTTGGGAACTGTATACGTCATGGGGATATTCATTCGTTTTCGGGTACAATTAATTATCCACGCTTTGACTTTTAGTTCTATAGATGGTTCTTTTATGATACGCATCCATGGTTTGTTTCCTTTAGGCACGGACTTCTGTCTTTCCAGTCCATGTCTAAATGGAGCCATTTGCATCAGTGGATACGGTCAGTACAGATGCGATTGCCAACCGAGATACGCTGGAATCAACTGCCAAAGAAGTAAGCTAAAGGCTTCTTTTTTAGTTTTATTACAGAGGTTTTATATAGCGCCCCTTCAAGGTCATCTACCCATGGAGCGCTCCCAGTCCAACCCCGGTAAAACAAGACAGTCTTAAGGCAAGAGTGAAACAGAGCAGAGCAATCAATTGGGGTCAGGCTCAGTCCAACTGGGAGCCCATTCCTGGTCGCTGGGCCAGAAACAGATAAGGCACGTTTTGTCGGATAGCAGTCCGCGCGCGTCGGACATGGAGCTCCTCTGGCGCTGCAGAGCGAAGTGAAATACGACGTTGGACAGCCACAGTGAAAACAGCAAAGTTCTCGGAGGTGAGGGGAGCCAAACCCTCAAGGCACCGCCGAACCAAAGCAGAGACTCGATAAGCAATGCGTTGCGGGTAGGGGAGCCAGTGGAGCACCTCTCGCATGTACTCCGAGACCCGTCCAAACTTGGAGATGCGACCCACCAGCCGGGCAGCCGTGCGCAGGACCCGATTGAGGCATCTCAATCGGCAGGTTGGGAGCCAAAAAATCATTGACGCGCAATCTAATACATTGATAAAACTTCTAAAACTCTGTTTAAAGGTTTCAAGTCACGTTAAGTATATCATGAAAAACTTGCTACAGGCCTACAATTGGACATGGCATTATGTTTATTCATTTGGAATTCTCATTCATTACCTCGCCAGCATTTCCACGGGCATTAGTTGAGACCCATGTGGATCCTATACGGTCCGCTGTATGAACCTGGTCCTATACGGCGTCCATGTGGGCAGGGTAAGTCAAAAACCTTCGGTTTAGGCATGATCTTTAAAATTAAGTTGGGCTACATCGGGAGCATTCACGAGCACCATAGATATGCTCAGAACTTTAAACAGGTACATTTAATTTGTTTCTCGGTTCCCAGGATGCAGTCGTCAGATGGATATCGTCTTGATACTGGATGTGTCAGGCAGCGTTGAGGAGGAGTATCGTTTAACGGTTGCCTTCGCCAGAAGAGTCGTCGCCGGCCTCGACATCGCATCCGGTGCCGTTCGCGTCGGTGCTGTTGCCTTTTCAACTGGCATCAATGGTCAGTTCTACCTGAATCAGAACGTCGGTCGACAGAGTGGAGTGATCGACTCACTGGACTTCCGCTACATTGGCGGCACAACCAACACACCGCTGGCCCTTGCTGGCCCTTACGACAGTCAAGAACAATCACTTCACCGGAAGCAGAGGGGACCGTCAGGGTGTCGACAACGTCGTCGTTCTGGTGTCCGATGGGTACTCTAATGTCGACCAGGAACAGACGGTGCCTCTAAGCGATGAGCTGAAGAGTAGTGGGGTCGTTATTTACGCTGTGGCGATTGGTGATAGTCCACAGATGAGTGAACTTAACGCAATGGTCAGCGCAGAAGACGATTTGGTCAGCCTAACAACAATGGCTGACGTCAATGTCGTGGCAGATCAACTGCTCGACAAGCTTTGTCCCAACCAGTAGACACAGAGTTTCAATCATCGTTTCTCCCACAAGTTATCTGTAATTGTTGAATCTAATTCCATTTATCTATCTCTGTCTCTGTCTGTCTCTCTTTCTCTCTATATCTCTCTGTCTCTCCTCTCTCTCCCGCATAACTAACGTTCGCTGTACATGCATTGCGATATTTGGGGTTGTTCTCATTTCGTCCAGGACAATGTTTCTCTCAGACGCTCCGAACCGTTTTAAAGGTCTCGAGAAATAATTACTCTTAATTTACCTGACACTATGCATTAGAATTTACTAATTAGGCTAATAACAATAATAATAATATTGAGGCGAAAATGCATGTCGGTACCATTAATTCAGGGACGAATATTATAAATCATGTGACACATGTGAGACTTTTAAGTTTGTTTCCTTCATGAGATGTTATGAGATGCCCTGAAAAGGATCTTAGGCGATGTTAAAAGACTTTGTGTTGTTTTTACTTCTATACTCAGCTGTGAATGCATTGATGGAGGTGACGGTGCCTGCTTTAACTATAGGGTCTGTGTTAAAATTGTTGGCTCAGAGATATTCATAACAGGCTAGACAATTGTCCAAGTTTTACCAAAACAATTATAGCCTAAATAAAACTGAATTTATGTGGCCTAGACACTTGGCAGACTGACTTTGCTTCAGTTGTAATAAATAATATATTTAATGAACTGAGAATATGCAGACTATGTATGAAGAAAATGTAAACGGTAGGCAACTGAAGCATGCTCTCCCTGCAGCTGTTGGTCTTCCCAGAAGTCTAGACTAAAACTAAAGTGGTCTACAGAAAACTTTTCGTGCGACTGATTGAAACATCTCCTATCATGTTAGCATGCGGTTGGCCGTTGATTCGAATCGCATCAATTTTCCGATTTCTCGAAGTGTTCGATCTGTAAACTGGGGCTGGTTAATTTCTGATTAACGCAACAATCAGAAAAAGATGATTGTAGCGCTATTAGAAGTTTGTTAAATATAATCTTTTGATCATCTTTGGATCAAAGTGTTTCAGTTCTTATAATCATTACGGTCTCAGCTAAGCAGAAGATTCTCTTTATTCACCTTAACATGTCTCCTAGCGACGTTGGTCGGACTTGATCAGGACTTGATTTTGTTGCTTTCTGTTTCTGGTGCATCATCTGTTGTCGCCTTGTGCTCTATCGGAGCTGTCGAAGTTGCTAATTAACAAAATAACGATTAGGAAGCGAATATACAGCGTGTTTCTATTTAATGCAAAATGGAATGCTTTCAATTATGAACGTGTCACATGTGGAGATGTTTTGCCTGACACTACGAATTAGACACCGGCGCAATCGAAGTTGCTGAATTAACAAAACTAATAATGAAGCGAAAATGCATGTCGTTGCTATTTATTCAGGGACGAATATTGTAAATCATGTGATACATGTTGAGACTTTTCAGTTTGTTTCCTTCGTGAGATGCTATGAGATGCCCTGAAAAGGATCGTAGACGACGTTTAAAGACTTTATTTTGTGTTTACTTGTATATGCTCAATTGCTCATCTGTGAATGCATTGATGGAGGTGACGAGGAAACAACCGGTGACTCATCCCATCATCTTCGGGTGCTCTCTATACCATTTAAGGAGTTTCATTTTGTCGTAATATACATCTGCAGTTGGCATTTTGTAATCGTCGTTGTCATCGTTTTCACGCAATTGTAACTGAATAGTAAGTTTAATTAGACATTTACAGAGCAGCACACTGTAATGGTAAATGCTGCGTTCATTAAACTCGTAAACTGGACTGCAAATATCTATGATAATTCAGATTAAGAGATTGAAAATTCGGTAGTCATTCAGTAGTAACTGAAGCCACTGCACTTCTTTGCAGCCAACTCAAACCAGAACTATGGCAACAATCTGACAATTGAGGCGGTTCCCACGCTCTTGCAATTTCACTGCAGGCCTTTTATTAAGATTGAAACAATGGATAATTCCCGGGCATTTGTTTCGTTTCTTCTGTTGCTACGAAGTTGTAATTGGTTCGATTAATTCCATTGGATAGAGCGCACGTCCCATGCACTTCTGTGCATACGGTTGTTGGTTTGCATATCGATGGTGGCTTATTAAAGAGACTTAACTCTCTGAGTTGCACCGTACGTACACGAGGATCTTAAAGAGCGTGGCGCTTATTCAAACTGGCAGCGGTGGTGAAAGATCTCACCCGATCAATTGAAAACTGAGCATGGTCGAGGCCATATACGGTCACTATATAAAAACGTCTACATTCACGTTGACTAAAGTATCTCTTTCGAATCATATTAATACTGATTTTCAGTAAGACTACCAAAAACCGGCTTTTCCGATCGCAGTACGATAGAGTTTTCCAAGACGCCCAACGATAACAACGAAATCGTGTGTGTGTGTGTGTGTGTGTGTTTGTGTGTGTGTGTGTGTGTGTGTGTGTGTGTGAGTGTGTGTGTGTGTGTGTGTGTGTGTGTGTGTGTGTGTGTGTGTGTGTGTGTGTGTGTGTGTGTGTGTGTGTGTGTGTGTGTGTGTGTGTGTGTGTGTGTGTGTGTGTGTGTGTGTGTGTGTGTGTGTGTGTGTGTGTGTGTGTGTGTGTGTGTGTGTGTGTGTGTGTGTGTGTGTGTGTGTGTGTGTGTGTGTGTGTGTGTGTGTGTGTGTGTGTGTGTGTGTGTGTGTGTGTGTGCACTTTCAGAATTTCAACGCAATGCAATACAACTGTAATTTCATACAGTGCCTCCTTACGAAGTTCAGAATTGCACATTGAAGCCAGGCAAAAATACTAAGAGCCAAAAGTAGCTTGGAAGAGGTTAGTCTTCAGTCAGAGAAGAGATACAATCTCAGTAGGAAAGTTGGGAACATGAGGAGGTAGAGAGTTCCAGTTGAGGGAGGGACCGGAAACCGTGAATGAACGCCGGTAAAAAAACAAGACGTGTAGCAGGAACAGAATGCTTTCCAGCAGATGTATTTCGAGGAGAGGAGCGACCTTTGACAGAGCTACAGGGTTCAACAATGGCTTCAGCCGTCACTTCCTGTTGGGAATGAAGGGCTGGGCAACCGATGTGCTTCCTCCCTGGCACTTCCTGCCTGTTTAGTTTCACCATAGCTTCCACAATATCTCCAGCCTTTCATCTCAGCCAAATTCTGGGCTGCCAACGATTACATGCTTCTCTCAGTGAAGACCTACTGAGGTCTGAAATCAAATTCACAATTCTTGATGACCTCGCTGCTCAAAAGCAATCAGTTTGGTATCGTCCTCTTGTACCAGATGACCTTGTTGCTTTACAGAGGTCCATTTCATCATTGGGAAAGAGTTAGCGTAGTAGCTTCACCCGAGGCTGTTGACTTCTTGCTCTTCCCATAAGTGCCTGTGCCTTATAAAGATCGACGGGGTCAAAGCCTGCGCTATCCACAGGTGTCCTTACGGTTCAATGGTCTTGGCCAATGGGTTCCAGACTATGGCTTGCCGTCGTGGCCATGGTAGGACCGCTAGGCATGTTTCCCTATAGGACCTGATGTGGCAAGCCTTGTCAGAGCTGGACCCATTCTAAGGAAGCAGTTAGACTCCTGAGATCTGACGGAAAATGCCCAGACTGTGTGACTCTCATACTCTGACAGACGGACAGGATTCTAGCCAGAGATTGTATTGTATTGTATACCTGAACATTTATAAAGCGCCTCTCTCAGTGTTCGCTAATCAGAGATGTGACCAATGAAGACACCTTGGCCGATTCACACCTCTTCGATCGTTTCCTCAGGTAGAGCGACCGATCTCGCTGCCCAACGGAAGTTATCCAAGTATGAAATCCTGGGGTCTAGGAGAGATCCCCCGTAAATATCCCCCCGGAGATTTCCCCCCGGACAATTCCCCCGGAAATTTCCCCCCTAGGAAAATTCCCCCCGGACATTTTCCCCCCGACGATTACATGCCTAGCATAAACATTTCATTTGCTATTTTATATCAACAACCAAAAACTCACCAATATGATAAAACATTATTTCAAACGATTTTTGTTGTTAATCTAAGTTAAAACTATAAAGGTTAAAACGTAACTGAAAAAAACTTATAAGCCTAGTGGTCATAGCAAATGTTTTAAGTGTTAACCCAAGAACAGGCAACTGTGTTCAGAAATTAATGTTCATAGCAATTGCTCTCAAGAAATCTATGATGTTGCGATTCTCAAAGTCTGCCACAATATTTGAGATTCTCCCAAAGGAAGCTAGGTACTTCTTCTTGGCCGGTTGTGGCGTATGTCCACCGAATAGCTGGTCCAAAGCGACGTTGTTGAGACTGTGTTCTCGCACGAGGATGCGGAGAAATCTCCATATTATATTGGGATGATGGCTCGACACAGCGGACTGCGTCTTCCGATTCCAGGCGTCAACCGCATTATTCGTTCGTGGCAAGTCGTTTGCCACGCGTGAGTGCATATTCCATATGTGTTTCTCGAACATTGGATTTGCTCGTCGATTACGTCGAAGACGGCCTATGTAGTTGTCTTCTGAACACAGTCGCCTGTTGTTGGGTTAACACTTAAAACATTTGCTATGAACATTAGTAGTCTTTTTCAGTTACGTATTTACCTTTACATTTTTAACTTAGATTAACAACAATAATCGTTTGAAATAATGTTTTATCATATTGGTGAGTTTTTGGTTGTTGATTTATTTATTTATTTATTCCGGATATTTCTATAGCGCCTCTCGAAGTCAACTACTACTCAGAGGCGCTCCCGATTACAGCATTTGATACTGTGCCGGAATTTTCACGCCGAAGCGCCACGAGCAATTGCGAGTGAAGGACTTGCCCAAGGTCCGTACGCAGCGGCTAGAGTGGGATTCGGACTTGCAACCCTCCGGTCACAAGGCGCCGAACTTACCACTGAGCCACCACGCCCCTCAATATAAAATAGCAAATGAAATGTTTATGCTAGGTAAGTAATCGTCGGGGGGGAAAATGTCCGGGAGAAATTTTCCTAGGGGGGAAATTTCCGGGGGAAATTGTCCGGGGGGAAATCTCCGGGGGGGAATTTCCGGGGGATCTCTCCGGATCCCGAAATCCTGACCATCCCCAATATCTTGCCAGTTTGTCCATATGGCCTTTGAGTCACCTGGTCCGTTCAATCGTTAGGGTTTCGAGTTCCAGGCCTGCAAGGATCGCAGTGAGAAGAGAGCTTCTATAGATCCAGAGGATTTTTTCTGTTATGACAGCAACCTAACGTTTCAACGCGATTGCATTCCGTGAAGCCAGACATCTGCGAAGACGCAACTTCCCTTGCACAGAAAGAAGTAGTAATGATAATAATAAAAGCAAAATAATAACATCAATGAGCAATAAGCAGTAATAGTATAGTAATAAGTTAATGATCACAATAGTAATCTGGAACGTATGCCGCTGGAGATGTCATAAGGGATTATACTTAATTCAGGCAACAAATAATAATATATGTAAATGTAATAAAAAAAATCGTAATTTCTGTGGCGCTGATGTCTAATACAATTGATGGCACATATTAATCAAAATCAGGACATTTTCAGCTAAGATAGACTCAAACAGACAGAGAGACAAAGACAAACAGACAGAAAGAGACAGACAGACAGACATAAATGATACAGATTAATAAAGTCATGACACGTTCACATTTATTTCAAAAGAATTACAATAATTTATGTTGCGCCTTTTGGCCAATTCGAGTTCAATGAACGAATACGAAATGTGGGAATTCCTTTGTCCGTTTGTCCGTCTGTCCATCTGTCTGTCTATTTGTCTGTCCATCTGTCTGTCTATTTGTCTGTCCATCTGTCTGTCTATTTGTCTGTCCATCTGTCTGTCTATTTGTCTGTCCATCTGTCTGTCTATTTGTCTGTCCATCTGTCTGTCTATTTGTCTGTCTATTTGTCTGTCTATTTGTCTGTCTGCGTCTGTTCGCCTCGTGTCTGAAGGCAGAAGTGGTCTTGGGTCGATGAAGGTGACGGTGCACATGTGATGACGATAATTATGATACTAATAATGATGATAATGTTGGTGCTCATGTATGTATGTATGTATGTATGTATGTATGTATGTATGTATGTATGTATGTATGTATGTATGTATGTATGTATGTGTGTATACATGTATGGTTGTATGTATGGTTGTGTGTATGTATGTATGTATATATCTGAACACTTATATAGCGCGTTTTAAGAACATCACAAAATGGCGCTGATGATGATGATGATGATGATGATGATGATGACGACGACGACGATGATGATGATGATGATGGTGGTGGTGGTGGTGGTGGTGGTGATTGTGGTGGTGGTGGTGGTGGTTTTAGAAGAGAGATGGTGCAATGACGACTGGCTTATTGTCGAGAAGACCGGAGGATGCTGCGTTGGCATAGTCATTGTTGGCACCAAGAACAGTCGAGTAAGGTCCAGCCAGAGACAGACCCTGGCCAGCTGCAGCAGCAGGAGTTTGCTGTTGTTGCGGATGATGATGGTGATGATGACCGTTGTTGTTGTTGTTATTGTTGTTGTTGTTGCTGCTGATGATGGTTGACGTCGAAGTGACGCTGGCTGTGCGTTGGGATGCTGATGGACTGCATGGAGTGTTACAACGCCATGCCTTCGATGCATCACACGGCACCTGCTTACCTGCAATCATCAATAACACACCTGGCCAATTAACAATTGCTTACCTACAATCATCAATAACACACCTGGCCTATTAGCAATTGCTTACCTTCAATCATCAGCAGTACATTAGCCTTTCCCAGTCTCAACTTCACTCAGGGCCTCTGTTGTCAAAGGCTTCGCTGACGTTCTTCCTTGGTAGAACATCAGATTAACGGAACTGACCTTCGCCACAGGTTTTAACACTTTAACAACGAGCTGCATTGGGTTCCCAGTCACTTTTCGTACACTCTTGTAGTGCCATCGGTTGATGCCTTGTGCATTAGACAGCGGCGCAATAGAAACTACTAATTACTCTCATCGTTAAAGGGTTAAATAGACTTCTTAAAGTGATGACCAGGGGTTGTTGACTCTTGACCGTGGAGTTTCTCAAGACCTCTCTACCCTCTCTCCCCAATCGAACATTGCATCCACATATCGAAGACAATCTCCTTCTTACTGACCGTTGTTATCCGGTAGTTTGTGCTTGACGTCTTTGGCGCCCCCTGTTGACGACGACGACGTTGACGACTCCTTAGTGGCTCCTCCTGACGACGGTTTACTGGCTCCCTGTCCTGCGTTGTTCTGCGCTGGCTGCTGCTGCTGCTTCGCTCTCTCCATCTTACGGAATTTCGCACGACGGTTCTGGAACCAGACCTACATACAAAAGGAAGACAAAAACACGGCATTAAACATCCAGATAGACAGATATTTAATTCTTGTGCCACCTCAAAATGATTTATAATATTTATAAATCACATCGAGCGCTGCAGAAATTATTCCTCAAATTGACCGATGAAGTCAAATACACTCATTCCTTGCATGTGATGTTTTACTTATAACTGCACTGATAGGCAGCTATTAACTATTGTAGTTAACAACTTACGGTTCAGCTACTTTTCAGTAGGTCAAAACTACAGTGCAGTTGGCTACTTTCTTCCCTCCTGCTTTATTTCCTTCTATTCTTCCTTCCTTTGTTCTGTCCTTCCTTCCTTCTAAAATTACTTTCTTATTATCTTCCAGATTTCCATTCTTATTTCCCTCCCTCCTTACGGCTGAACAATTTTAAGATGAACTGCTTTTCCAATTCCCTCCCTCCTTCTTTCTTTCTTTCTTTCCTTCCTCCCTTCCTTCCTTCCTTCCTTTACTCCTCAGAGAAGGAAGTTCCAAATAAATAACAGGCTGAGGCGGTGTACTTGGACCCTTTCCATTCAATCCCATTTTCTTCCTTCCTTCCTTCCTTCCTTCCTTCCTTCCTTCCTTCCTTCCTTCCTTCCTTCCTTCCTTCCTTCCTTCCTTCCTTCCTTCCTTCCTTCCTTCCTTCCTTCCTTCCTTCCTTCCTTCCTTCCTTCCTTCCTTACTCCTCAGGGAAGGAAGTTCCAAATGAATAACAGGCTGAGGCGGTGTACTTGGACCCTTTCCATTCAATCCCATTTCCTTCCTTCCTTCCTTCCTTCCTTCCTTCGTTCCTTCCTTCGTTCCTTCGTTCCTTCCTTCGTTCCTTCCTTCGTTCCTTCCTTCGTTCCTTCGTTCCTTCCTTCGTTCCTTCCTTCGTTCCTTCCTTCGTTCCTTCCTTCGTTCCTTCCTTCCTTCCTTCGTTCCTTCGTTCCTTCCTTCCTTCCTTCCTTCCTTCCTTCCTTCCTTCCTTCCTTCCTTCCTTCCTTCCTTCCTTCCTTCCTTCCTTCATACCTTCCTTCATACCTTCCTTCATACCTTCCTTCCTTCCCTCCTTAGGGAAGGCAGAAAGGAAGTTCCAAATGAATAACAGGATAAGATTGCGGTGTTGACCTGGACCCTGGCCTCCGTCAGATCGGTCTTCATGGCGATCTCTTCCCTCGTGTAGATGTCTGGATAGTGCGTCTCCGCAAACGCTTTCTCCAGTTCCTTCAGTTGTCCACTGGTGAATGTCGTTCGGATGCGTCGCTGTTTCCTCTTCTCCGGACTGATCGAAGAATCTCCTCCTCCTCCAACGACTCCGTGAACAGACGATGAGGCACCGTACATCTTGTATGGCAGACCACCACCTGCAAAGCCAACCAACAACAACACACACTGTGTACCAGTTTCAAGTCAACCTGGTCGACGATCGTTGCGCTCTGGTAGCCGTGGAGATATGCAGTTGCCGCGCTTCCTCCCTTCAACTCGAGCTTCTCGTGCCTTCTCATGTATTGGACAATCTTCGTGGAATAGTCTTTCATTGCGTTTACGTTCTGTTGCACTCGACCCTGTGCTGCAAACAGTCTTCATGTGAGCAGCGCTTTGTGGGGCATATAAAGGTACTATATCAAATATATAGATACATATACAATTATACATACATACATATATATATATGCTATATGAAATATATAGATATATACATACATACATACATACATACATACATACATACATACATACACAGTTACACATAGGGCCTGCATACATTCTGCCAACATGCTCACAAGGAGCTCATACAGTAGTCATGCAGTGGACTCTGTCGAATTCTCATCCCAATTCAGTCCGTTCTGTCAATTCGTTGATGTTATTCAGGTCTAGATTAGATTAAATTAGATACGCAGATAAAAGCGGTGACAGGTACACCGCTCTCATTCTCAGTGATCTCTCGACGGCAATTAATCGCGATTGAAACTGTGTCAAATGCGGTTGAGAGGTCAATGAGAGTCGATAACTGTTGCACTAATCTGCAGAAAAGTCTTCAACGTTTCCATTGATCGATTGCAAGAGTGTGTGTAAAGAGTGAGCAAGGAGCAGAGAAAGTCGGCTGGTTTGAACATAGCACTATTTGAGCAACACGCTAATTGGAAAAAGCGATCCTCTGTAGAAATTCATAATAACTTTCAATCAAAATAAAAAAACAATTGAATTTTTAATCAAACATGGAGAATAGCAAATTTAACTTACATATTTCGCGAATTAAGCTATAATTTGTGCTCAAAATTTCTGTACTACGCCATAGGCAAGGGTGCTTATCTGTCTCACGGACTGATCTTCTGGATATTGACCTGATTATGGCTTGATTTTGGTGTGCCATTCGGTTGATGCCGTTGTGCATTAGACACCGGCGCAATAGAAGTTACTAATTACAATTACAATCATAGGAACGGTGAGAACTGTTCAAAACACTTTCTGTCGATGTCAATGGCCTTTGTTACCGTAAGATACCGTTAAACTCCGGTTCTTATCCCATCCTTCTTTGGCTTCCATGCAGGCAGTAAGGCGCGCCCACCACTGACTTATCGCAGCGTCAATTATAATCCTACGCGTTGATCCAATTCATCGGACGACCGCCTGATTGCTGACGTAACTCATCGACTATCCAGATTTTGCGGGATTAGACGAAGAGCCATGAGGTGAAATGAATGACTGGGTATCTTTAGTTTGCAAATGAGTTGCACTGATGAGTTTTTTTCTTGAAGTGGCGCTTTATAAATGTCAGATTACAACTACAATTATAATAGTCAAGAGAGCTGTGATTTAATAGTGACCCAAGTGGAACAATGTCTGATTGAGTACGAGGGTACAAGCCATCCTGCGAGCGAACTGAAAACAACAGTCGAGATGCCGAACCATTGTACAATGTAATGAATGATAATTATAGATTATGTCTAAGTTAAATTGCAGTAGGATTACAATCATTGTATTCACTGAGACGGACAGGTCTAAATAGCTGTTGTATTGTCTCAACTATATGCAGCATTGCTCTAGTCATCATCATAGTGGTCGTAGTAGTCATCATCATAATGGTCGTAGTAGTCAATACTAGTCATCATTATCATAGTGGTCGTAGTAGTCATTATCATATTGGTCGTTGTCGTCATCATCATAGTGGTCGTTGCCGTCATCATCATAGTGGTCGTTGCCGTCATCATCATAGTGGTCGTAGTAGTCATCATCATAATGGTCGTAGTAATCATCATTATGGTGTTTGTAGTCATCATTATCATAGTGGTCGTAGTAGTCATTATCATATTGGTCGTTGTCGTCATCATCATAGTGGTCGTTGCCGTCATCATCATAGTGGTCGTTGCCGTCATCATCATAGTGGTCGTCATCGTCATCATAGTGGTCGTTGTTGTCATCATCATAGTGGTCGTTGTGGTTGCGTTGGCCTTTGGCTGGTTGGTCGGTTGGTATGGGTTGCTGTCAGTTTCACTTATTCCCTGGGTCATTAATGTTGCTCGTCTAACTTGATTAGGCATCGATTAATGGCGTCAGTCGGGGCGCCCTCAATCACCCCCACACCCCCACCCACCCCCACCCACCCAAACACAGGCCAGACCCATCACTCAGACCCCCATCGCTTCCTCTTCTCCTCCCGCCTCTCCCATCCATCCAATCCACGGCTTCTACTTCTTCTGCCATCGCCTTCCTTCCTTTCCTCCTTCCATCCTTCTTTCTTCTTACCTTCCTTCTTCCTTCTCTGCTTGCCTCATCATCATCATCATCATCATTCTGCACACACAAGCGCACACACCTACACTCTCTCTCCTTTTTCTCTCTCTCACCCCCTTCTGCACTTGACGATGTCGTCGATGACGACGACGATGATGATGATGACGATGATTATGAAGATGATGATGACGACGACAACGATGATGATTATGATTATGATGATGATGAAGATGAAGAAGGTGATGATGAGGAAGAAGAAGGAGAAGAAGAATAAGAAGAAGAAGAAGAAGAAGATGATGATGATGATGATGATGATGATGATGATGATGATGATGATGATGATGATGATGATGATGATGATGATGATGATGATGATGATGATGATGATGATGATGATGATGATGATGATGATGATGATGATGATGATGATGATGATGATGACAATGACAGTGATTTACCTGATTCGAAGTGTTTTCCGATGAGCTGGAGCTGTGCATGGTCGCGGTAGGAATAGGCTGCGGCAGCTGCGGCTTCTAAAACAGAAAGAAAGAAAACTCAACTGAAAGAAGGAAAAGATGTCTCGAGCACAAGTTGCATTTGATTGACAGTTGGATTGAAAGTTCACGCGTCTACTCTACAGGACAACGTTAACAAAAGCCATGCTATTCTTTCTGGCTGAGAATACAAAAAGAGTGAAAGCATCCAGTGTGCGAACACAATGCTTCTGCTTCTGATGGGTTTGCAAAGACGAATTGACCGACATTAGAACTCTGTCGCAAAACGTGAGACATGTTTGAAACAGTGCTACATTCAGTGGGAAGCCAGTGCAGTTATTACAATAATAGGGAGGGAGACGAGTGATATTTTCTGATGGCCAATACAGTACTCGTCTATGAAATAAACTGATATCATACCAGATGAATTATGCATACGCAAATGCATTGTACTAGGGGTCAGCCGGGTAGACATTTTCCACCGAATACCGAATCCAAATATTTGGAGGTAGCCTACTATTTGCCGGATCCGGGTACGAACCGAGTACCATTTGTTCCGTATGCCAAGCTTCACATTTTCATGTAATGAAAAATATCGAAATAAATTTATGCACTTGTAATAACTGACTAATATAAATTGAATTTTAGAAATAAATAATCCATGAAATGGATTTGACTCCCATTGTGGACTTATGGTGTTGGTGTTTTTTTTATACTTTTCTTCTTCAAAATGAATATGTTATAAGGTGAAGCTCAAAGCTGATTTTAGGAGCCTACAAATTCCGGCATGTGAGGCAGAGAAGCAACTATTTGTGTGTACAGTATTTGCCGAGGCGAATACTTCCAAATAGTGTATGTTATTGTTATTACTAGATGTTGGCCCGTCCTAAGACGGTTAGAAAAGAACTTTAAAATGTATTTTCGTTCATTTTTTCCAGTGACTAAATAAAATCGTTTTCGTTTGCGTGGCGCCATCTGGTCGTTTGTGCGCTGTTCAGTCCCTCACTTCGTTATATGTTTTGGGTCGTTTAAACCCGTTTTCGGTTGTTCGTTTAAGTCCGTTCGCCCCCTAAGTAAATTTGCTTAAGCCCGTTTGAAGTCGTTATTTTAAAAATTATTTTACTGTGAGTAGTAGTAAAGTGGATACTCTGCGACAACCACGCAATAACCACGCGACATCACGACCATCGTATGAGTCATCGAAACTATTAGAAATTCCCGCAGTTTCGATGACGCGCCTATGAGTCATCGGGTGATTACGCGGGTTTTTATAACCAGTAGTTATAAAAGCTATTCGTCTTATTCTTGTGTGTAGAAAAGACGTCTTTGTCTAGCGAATCGATCGATGACTATGACGTCGTTTACTTTTACCTGAATAGACGGGTTAGCTCCGATATAGATATTATCGATTCGAATATCGCAAACGACTTTACAACGCGTATTTATGAGAGTTTTAGGATCGATCGGCTCATCGTCTGAATCGTAAAATCCTGTAGTTATCTTAGGCGGCACATCCGGATTTCTTGATTTTTCATAGGCAGTTAAAAGTTTCGGATATAGAGTAGGAGGTATATCGGAAAGGATTTTACCTTTCTCTTTCTTTCTGTAAAAAATATCCATTTGATCAACATCCGCATCCATCTCGTATTTATTAAGCGCGTCTTTCACATCAGATTTTTTAAGATGTTCTTTTACCAGTTTTAAACACGATTCAAAAATTTCAATCGTTTTCGCTTCGTCTTCGGTTTGGCCTACCATTCTATCATACATGTTTAATGGTAAAGAATACGAGTCTAACAGACCCGTTTGTGAAGATTGATTTTCTTGAATCCCATAAGAATATAGCGGTGGAGTTTTTATAGATATTTTATCGATTGTCCCGTCGTCGTATTTGTACTTTAGAAATATGCGTTGAAATTTCCTTTCGGTGGGAGTAGTCATTTTTGTAACGTCTTCGAAAATAACATTATTAATATCAAAGTTTTTCCATGTGATTGCCATAGTATCTCTTTTATTATATGTATATTATTTTCTTTAAGTCGTAATAACATTTCTGAATAATCGTTTCACAATGTCATCAAGTTATCGTTATCGACCCAAGAATTGAACGAGTCTGGATATCCTAACCATTTAACGAGTGATTTCTTCCCGCGTTTTCTAATCACTTTTTCGATCCTAAATATTTCTTGAGTCGTCTTCTGTAGCTCCTGTTCATAGAATGAGCCCTGTAGGCCCTATCTCCTCACCGTTAGAATCGGTAATCTTATAAGTTGGTGGATCCGTGTATTGAACCCGGGATACTATAAAAACTTCCTCCGTCCATCTAGGGATATATCCTTTCTGAAATATATGCTTCTTCTTAGTTATTCTAACGTTATCTCCAATCGAGAATCTAGGTATGATAGGCTGTGTGGCCTCTTCGCCGTATAAATTCATAAATACGGTCTTTTCATTCGTTTTCATACTAGCCTTAGCGGGCGTTATTTTAATGGAAGAAGTCTTGTTTCATTATAATTGCAACATTAATTTTTTATACTGTTCTTTGTCTATCTGTCCCTGTCGTAATAGTTCATCGCATATACCAACGATCTCGTCACTCACTCCCGTATTACCTGCGTCGTAGCTAGCGAAACGCAGACTCAACATTTCTACTAAAGCATTCGGATCTTGAGGAATTACGACGACTCCTTTACCCATCTTCAGCGCTTGTTTTCCAGACCATATCGGTTTAATGATATTTCTGTACTTTTCGCTTCTTGACGATTTTGGTTTACTCGGATTGTTAGGTTGCCTCATAGCATTCGTCGCGTCTAGAATCTCGGCGTAATCGGACATATCGTTGTCGTTGTAAATCGAATCGTTCGGTTTAGCCATCGTCAGTAGCTCCCAGAAACCTGGAGTTCCGGCGTAAGTCTTATCCGCGACCGTTATATCGTCGTTCTGGACCGACACGCGTGTGTCTCCGATATAAAATTTCCCGTCTTTTGAATTTAGACCGAACGTCGTATCGGTAGACTTGTCTTTAGAGGTGTATTGACTCAGGTATTTCGTTGCCAGGTCTCCTAATTCCAACCTTCTAACGTCTTCTACGGGATCCTCGTAAGCCTCTATCGTGGGATACTGTATGGCTTTTAACGACGACGATATCGACGCGGGAAGCGCTTTTAGAGCGTTAGACGTCGCTGCCGAGTTTTCATTAATAGTTGATAACAAAGCGTTTTGTTCTTTCGATATCATCGATTGCGAGTCGACGATCGGCTTGTACAACTTTACCAAATCTCGCTGCAGTCCTATATCGCTTAGTTTCTCAGATCAATAGTTCTGTTGAATATTCTTCTTCGTCTTGAGAAACTCTTCGACGATTAAGTCTCTTTTAGCCGGATCGTTAATCTTTAGGAACGACATTATTTTAAATGAGTAGTATAATGTTTTAAACATAGTTTGAAACGTAAGTCATAAAGTATGTTAAAACGTAAAAAAGAACGTAATTTTCTACGTTTTTACGTTTCACGTTTTTACGTTTTTACGTTTTCACGTTTTCATGTTTTTACGTTTTTACGTTTTTCGTTTTTATGTTAATCCTTTTTCATCGTTATCAACTATTAATGAAAACTCGGCAGCGACGTCTAACGCTCTAAAAAAAAGGATTATATCGGAGACACACGCGTGTCGGTCCAGAACGACGATATAACGGTCGCGGATAAGACTTACGCCGGAACTCCAGGTCTCTGGGAGCTACTGACGATGGCTAAACCGAACGATTCGATTTACAACGACAACGATATGTCCGATTACGCCGAGATTCTAGACGCGACGAATGCTATGAGGCAACCTAACAATCCGAGTAAACCAAAATCGTCAAGAAGCGAAAAGTACAGAAATATCATAAAACCGATATGGTCTGGAAAACAAGCGCTGAAGATGGGTAAAGGAGTCGTCGTAATTCCTCAAGATCCGAATGCTTTAGTAGAAATGTTGAGTCTGCGTTTCGCTAGCTACGACGCAGGTAATACGGGAGTGAGTAACGAGATCGTTGGTATATGCGATGAACTATTACGACAGGGACAGATAGACAAAGAACAGTATAAAAAATTAATGTTGCAATTATAATGAAACAAGACTTCTTCCATTAAAATAACGCCCGCTAAGGCTAGTATGAAAACGAATGAAAAGACCGTATTTATGAATTTATACGGCGAAGAGGCCACACAGCCTATCATACCTAGATTCTCGATTGGAGATAACGTTAGAATAACTAAGAAGAAGCATATATTTCAGAAAGGATATATCCCTAGATGGACGGAGGAAGTTTTTATAGTATCCCGGGTTCAATACACGGATCCACCAACTTATAAGATTACCGATTCTAACGGTGAGGAGATAGGGCCTACAGGGCTCATTCTATGAACAGGAGCTACAGAAGACGACTCAAGAAATATTTAGGATCGAAAAAGTGATTAGAAAACGCGGGAAGAAATCACTCGTTAAATGGTTAGGATATCCAGACTCGTTCAATTCTTGGGTCGATAACGATAACTTGATGACATTGTGAAACGATTATTCAGAAATGTTATTACGACTTAAAGAAAATAATATACATATAATAAAAGAGATACTATGGCAATCACATGGAAAAACTTTGATATTAATAATGTTATTTTCGAAGACGTTACAAAAATGACTACTCCCACCGAAAGGAAATTTCAACGCATATTTCTAAAGTACAAATACGACGACGGGACAATCGATAAAATATCTATAAAAACTCCACCGCTATATTCTTATGGGATTCAAGAAAATCAATCTTCACAAACGGGTCTGTTAGACTCGTATTCTTTACCATTAAACATGTATGATAGAATGGTAGGCCAAACCGAAGACGAAGCGAAAACGATTGAAATTTTTGAATCGTGTTTAAAACTGGTAAAAGAACATCTTAAAAAATCTGATGTGAAAGACGCGCTTAATAAATACGAGATGGATGCGGATGTTGATCAAATGGATATTTTTTACAGAAAGAAAGAGAAAGGTAAAATCCTTTCCGATATACCTCCTACTCTATATCCGAAACTTTTAACTGCCTATGAAAAATCAAGAAATCCGGATGTGCCGCCTAAGATAACTACAGGATTTTACGATTCAGACGATGAGCCGATCGATCCTAAAACTCTCATAAATACGCGTTGTAAAGTCGTTTGCGATATTCGAATCGATAATATCTATATCGGAGCTAACCCGTCTATTCAGGTAAAAGTAAACGACGTCATAGTCATCGATCGATTCGCTAGACAAAGACGTCTTTTCTACACACAAGAATAAGACGAATAGCTTTTATAACTACTGGTTATAAAAACCCGCGTAATCACCCGATGACTCATAGGCGCGTCATCGAAACTGCGGGAATTTCTAATAGTTTCGATGACTCATACGATGGTCGTGATGTCGCGTGGTTATTGCGTGGTTGTCCCAGAGTATCCACTTTACTACTACTACTGTGTATTTAAGTTTACATGGAATGAAGTGCTAGATACTAGCACTAGACGAACTAAGGACCTTTGCCCCATTTGTTGTACAATTGACTGTTACACGGTATGTGAATGTATAATATGTTGCTGTCCCAAGTGCACCCTTTGTAGACTCCCTTTTCACCCCATGGTCGACGATGAACTCCAATTAGAGAGGGTTGGGTATAAGGAATTTGCTAATGCCAATACCACTCTTCTCCAAAGTAGCTTTATATATAGGCCCACGTTTAGATATACTAATAAATTACCCCGATACCCGTCCGCTATTGAGATGTGCCGATATAGATCCCGATTTTAACTATTTCAATGATTTTACCCATGATAGCGCTTATTTCACCTCTCACTCACTTAACCACGAATTTAAATCAACGGCACCGTCATTTTCTGTAATTCATGTTAATTGTAGAAGCCTCCTACCAAAATTAAATGATAGTAGAGACCTCCTAGAACTCTTACCTGTAACAATAATGGCATTGACCGAGACTTGGTTGGATGACAATCTTGTTGATCTGATTGTGGTGCCAGGATATCAGTTTGTCTATAAATCAAGAAATACAGCCAGAGGGGGAGGAGTAGGATTCCTTATCAAAGAAGGGGTATCCTTTGAATTATTGGAAAACCCAGGCCCCAGTTCCACACCCTTCTTAACGTTCGAGTGTCTGTTTCTGCGGATATCTCACGGAATGGGTTCTACCACACTGGGGGTTATTTATAGACCACCTGGCTTAAATATTGATGAATTTTCAAGTGCAATTGATAATCTGCTTACGAGTATTATAAAAAAATCCAGTGATATAATAATTTTAGGAGATTTTAATATAGACCTACTAAGAATAAGTGACCATAAAGGAACTGCAGGTTTCTATAACTGTATGACTTCTCACCATCTCCTACCACTCACAACTAGGCCCACAAGAATAACCAGCCATAGTGCTACACTCATAGACAACATCTTCACAAATGCATGGCCTAAAGCTATTAACTCCTCTATCATTGTATCTGACCTATCCGATCACTTGCCAGTCACAGCCTGGTTCGACTATGGACCCCTCCAGCCTAAAAGACCTCCTTCTGAGAGCTATAGGCTCATCACAACTGAAAGGAAAACTGAATTCCTTCAGTCTGTCGCCCTCCTCAACTGGTCTCCGGTTCTTGAAGCCTGTGCTGAACAGGATACGAACAAGGCCTACACTGTTACTGGAAAAGGTGTAGAAGGGGTGGGATTAAGGTGGGATAGGGTGTGATGTGAGAGATTTTACACCCCAGCATTAGGCAACGTGGGAACTTAGTAAGTAAGCGTGGGTTTTCCCACCTTACATCATAGGGTGGTAATTATAACTCAATGCTATATCACTGAAAAATTATAATGCTAGTATTTGATCATGTAAACAAGTAACTGTAAACTTAACTAAATTATACGTTCTTTATAATTAATCAATGAATAAGGAAAAAATTAATTAATGTTATAATTTAAATAATTTAAATAATAATTCATTGCAAAATTTATTGTTATAACCTTCGATGAGCAATGATAAACAAGACACAACCTTGTGACAATTACATAAAAATATGTGTTTTCAATATTGCGTTTGAAAGTAAGTAAGTAAGTAAGTATGTATGTTCTTTATTGAGCCGCTTGCAGACGCACTGCGGCTTACAAAACACAAGCATACGAAACGAGGCGCAATAAACAGAATAAGGAAAACCAATAGATAAGTTAAATGATGATAAGTTGGTGAAGATGAAATTAGGTTAGATTTAACTAATAAAGTTTGGATAAGGTATATAACATTCTTATGATGAAACCCCTGCGGGTCATCATATCGGCTCTAGGGATTTCGCGGGCGTGCGGGCGCGGGCGGAGACCATAAGTGCACGCCCTCACAGAGGGGGGCAGAGCATGGAGAACGTGACCTGGGTTACTCGGAACGGCAGAGAATAAGGCATTATCAGCCTTTTTACAAAGGACATCGTAGGGGCCAATATCGGAGGGCAGGTACCCCAACCAATAGTTTAACAAAATTGCATGAATTAAAAGAATTACTTCAGAGTGAGTTTCGAACCCACCACCTCGTAGATTCACAGGATGCGCCTCAACTAACTAGGCCACGCTGCATTAGCAATTATTGCAGCATAAAAATTATCTATTAAAAGGAAATAATTCTAACGGAAAGAAAAATATTTCAAAATATTTAATTTAAACTAGTATATTAAGTAAAATGTGACTAAATTGGATTCATCGTAAAATAATACCCGCCCGTAGAATTTATGACTGGGCCCGTTATTTTTCTTTCAGGCATTTGATGTGCTTGTACGCAAAATGTAGGTAAGTTAATAGTGTTCTTTACAGCCATGATAACTACAGAGATTAGGAATTTGTTTAATTATTCTAATAAGCAGGTAATTATGTTATTACATTATGTAATGTTGTTCACATATGAACACAAACGTGGATAACCGTATTAAAAGAATCGCACCAACGGAATCTTTACCCCGTCTTTATCGAACATCACCAACGGGTCTGCTTCCCCGTACTTTCGAATGGAACCAACCGGGTCACTCTCCTCGTACACGTGGAACGGTCACCAGTGGGGTCTGTTCCCTGTCTTTTGCACAGACCTGTGTGTTCATCGAACGGAACCACCGGGTCCTTACCCGGACTATCGAACGGTCACCAGCGGGTTCGCCATCCCCGATTTTACCGATACAGACCTGTGAGGCTTTTATTTCTCACGATCGGTCATTCCCCGAATCAGCCTTCCACCATCAGACTCAGTACCTGTCGCGATCTACAACAGGGTGGGCCCCAGCCCCGTTGGATTGGCGTCACCAGCTACGGTCAGACCGCGTTTGGAGCGGCTATCAATCTGGACTCCACTGATTAGCCTTGTACCGGACGCCCGTAAATATATATTCGAAATAGAACCCAAACCGGACTCTGTCACTGACCAAGTAATACTAAGACGTACTATTTATACGTAGAGTGCAGGGTTGCCACTCTATGTAATAGGCAATGCAACGTGAGGCAGCCTATATTCAACGTTAACGCACGTATACCGTCATTACCGTGTCTAGTTTCTTATATACTATCCCATGCACACCTTCTCAAGTAAAGGTGTCTAAGAGAAAAAAAGATCGTCAAGATTATACTAAACGACGCCCTAGCTATAGGCTTTAATTATGGGACCGGAAGGCGTCTTCTTTTATTCTAATTAATTATTTAAAGCGCTAAAATGGCAAAAATAAGCTAAAACAAATACTGGCTATTATGATATCACGCTAGCGCTTCCATCTACAGATCGGACACAGTTGCATTACGTCGCTGGAGAACGCTTCAACCTTCTTTCAAGCCTTGTAGCCTGTTCGCCACACTGCTAGTAGTTGATTATGTAAACAATGTGTAAACTTAACTAAATTATACGTTGTGAATAAATAATTAATCAATGACTTCATAATTATTGGCAAAAATCAGGGAATAATTCATAGCAACAGTTATTGTTATAACCTTCCATGAGCAATTATAAACAAAGCAATCATGTGACAATTACATAAAAATAATTTTTTTTACAACATTGCGTTCCAAGAACATTGGTTTAAGAAAAATTGAATGAATTTAAAAAATTTAGCTTAGAGTAGGTTTCGAACCGGGTACCTCCTGCATTCAAAGAAACCCTCTACCGCCCTCTAATGCCGCACTAGCCTTTATTGCAGCATAAAACGACATATTAAAAGAAAGAAAAAATAATTCTAACCGAAAAGAAATATTCCAAAATAAATATTCAATTTAAACTAGTATAGTAAGCAAAATTTCATTATTATGGTTAAGATTTCCGATGCTTTGAAATATATACGAGTAAAAAATTAATGCAGCAGTAAAAAATGAATAAAAAAAATTTAAGGTCATGGTTGGTTTCGAACCGGGTACCTCTTGCATTCAGGGAAACCGCTCTACCAAGTCGGCCAAGCTGCCGTACCTGTTGTTCCAGCACAAAAATGATCTATTAAAGGAAAGCAAGAAATATTCTAACCGAAAAGAAATATTCCAAAATAAATATTCAATTTAAACCAGTATATTAAGCAAAATTTCATTATTATAGTTAAGATTTCCAATGCTTTGAAATATATACGAGTAAAAAATTAATGCAGCAGTAAAAAAATGAATTTAAAAAAATTAAGCTCAGCGTTGGTTTCGAACCGGGTACCTCTTGCATTCAGGGAAACCGCTCTACCAAGTCGGCCAAGCTGCCATACCTGTTGTTGCAGCATAAAAATGATCTATTAAACGAAAGCAAGAAATATTCTAACCGAAAAGAAATATTCCAAAATAAATATTCAATTTAAACTAGTATATTAAGCAAAATTTCATTATTATAGTTAAGATTTCCAATGCTTTAAAATATATACGAGTAAAAAATTAATGCAGCAGTAAAAAAATGAATTTAAAAAAATTAAGCTCAGCGTTGGTTTCGAACCGGGTACCTCTTGCATTCAGGGAAACCGCTCTACCAAGTCGGCCAAGCTGCCATACCTGTTGTTGCAGCATAAAAATGATCTATTAAACGAAAGCAAGAAATATTCTAACCGAAAAGAAATATTCCAAAATAAATATTCAATTTAAACTAGTATATTAAGCAAAATTTCATTATTATAGTTAAGATTTCCAATGCTTTGAAATATATACGAGTAAAAAAATATACGAGTAAAAAATTAATGCAGCAGTAAAAAATGAATAAAAAAAAGTTAAGGTCATGGTTGGTTTCGAACCGGGTACCTCTTGCATTCAGGGAATCCGCTCTACCAACTCGGCCAAGCTGCCGTACCTGTTGTTCCAGCATAAAAATGATCTATTAAACGAAAGCAAGAAATATTCTAACCGAAAAGAAATATTCCAAAATAAATATTCAATTTAAACTAGTATATTAAGCAAAATTTCATTATTATAGTTAAGATTTCCAATGCTTTTAAATATATACGAGTAAAAAATTAATGCAGCAGTACGAGTATAAAATACAGTTAGTAACACACTACTGCGACAAGTTTATCGAATAGTAGGCCTAGGGCCCATTGGTTTCGATTATCATTTAGGTATAGGCCCCCTAGTGAATCAGAAGTGGGTTCGAACCAAAGTGTATAGAAGGACCCGACAATACTCGCTTTTCTATTGTTTAAAACAAAATAGTACCACACCCTTGACGTTAAGTATTTAAATTTAAATTCCGGACCTACTTTTAACTTAGGCTATTCAAGTTTGGTTACAACTCAAAATATACGTGGAAAATAACAAATTCGTCGCTTCTGAACAAACGCATTGCTCTTCGACTGCCCACTAACAAATCAAGCGAGCAAGATCCTTGAACCACAATGGGTGGTGACTGGCATAAGACAAGTTTTACAAACAGACAGTCGGACATCTCAGCAACTGTAATTAGATATACGCCTCAAAGATAAAGCTAGTGCTTAGGTTGTTCTAATACGAGTTTTCAGATCAACGTATTGTTGTGCTGTTTAGCTGATGTGATAGGGAGGTCGTTAAATTTATGACCAAAGCTCTAAGGTTGCGGATTCAACTCCCAGTGTAATTTTTTATTTTCTACAACTGTAACAAAAACTAATTAGTAGTTTAATTTATTACTTTCTTTCAACACGGTTCCAGACGGAATTTTTTAACTTATTAGTTACTTTACAAGTATATTTGAAAGTTTCGTGGTATTTAGGCCTAGTGGCTAAATGTTTGTGTCGTACAACTGCAAGTAAAATTTATAAGCACGTAGCCTTTCCGGACACATCACGTGCAATACATTATCTACAACGATTTTTCGGTGATTCCTATGTGGCCTTGAAGGAGCGCCCTTTTGAATTAAATGAAGGCGCTATACAAGTTCTCCGATCAGCAATTAAGAAACTAATCTGCGAACCGTGATATTCGTGTCTGTACATCGTAATTATCATAGTAATCTCCAAACTTCTAAAGCGCCACTCGAAGGCCAAGCGCATGGCACCAGCCTATTAACTAGCGCTGCGTCAAATCAGAAGGGTTTTTCAAAGAGTAGGCCTAGTCCAGAGGAAGTCCAAGTCCGGTTTCCATGTGGGGTCGGGCAAGAGATGAGACAGAACAGCTGTTAAGGCGGGTGTCGTTTAGGACACGAAGAATTGGAAAGCGAAAGATCGGATGAGTCTGGGTAGGAGTTCTAAAAAAGTTTAGACTTCAGTTTTGAGTGGAAGCCCTGTGGTGATAGAAAGCTAGAGGACCATGAAAAAAACTAATAATAATCGCAATTACGAAATTGACTAGGGCCTACATAAAAATTATGAAAATTGGTCACGGAGTTATGAGAAATTATGATGCATCAAGTAAGAAGACTGCGATTTATTCAGAATTGCCTTTCAATTGACAATGATGTGAGATTTCCGTGTTTTCTCTTAAACTCTATAAGTGATTGAATTTTTGTTTTGTTTATTCATATTCATGGTTTGTGCTTCCAATGTTTGCTGAATTTAAGATTGATATGTAAGTAATTATAACTTTGATAGAGAAATTGCCTTTGAATATTTGTCCAAAAATTTCTGCTACATAAGCCTGTTGATTGCGCTAAAGGAAAGTTACATACGGGTTTTGTTAAGAGGACGTGTAAGGGTTGGCCAAAAGTCTAGGGAATGTTCAAGGAGGGCCGCGTTGTATCATGCGTGGAGTTATAAGAAATTCTGTTAAATTAAGACCGAATTATGTAACTGTTAGAATTTGGGTGAGATATTACTCTTTTGTGCTAACGAGCTTTTGTACCTCAAGTGCGGCTATGTGTTGAATGTAAAGCAAGGTAGGCGAACATGTACAATCTGTACAGTCTGCGTGATTAGCGGCAAATCTTAGGCATCCCGCCTAAGATTTGCCGGTAATCACGCAGACTGAGTGAGTGCCTGTGTATATAAACAATATGGTTGCCCGAATCCCGAAACCAGATCCCCGAAAGGAATTTCGGCCGGATCCCCGAAATCGATTAGTGATGAAAATGTAACTGAAAGTAGAAGTCGGACGAATGCAAGACCACGCTAGATCTATGTCACGTATAAGAATTTACAATTTAACTTGGAATAGTTTTAGGGGCAAACTTGCACTATAGGGGGTCCCTAATTGTGCAACCTGGCTATATTCTACGATGACTATGTATAACAAGAGGTCTCACCGTAACACTAGTAGACCTACTTTAATGAAACAAGTTATCGACAAATATAATTCATACACGGATGTTTACATACATGTGCATCAATGGTGCTAATAATACTAGTTCAAACTTTTAAGGTAAACTTAAAGCTAAAATGTTTAAGTTAAATGTTCGTGCTTTAAGCTAAATTTAAAGCTGAAATGTTAGAGGTAAATGTTCAAAGGAAACGTTAAAGTGACTTAAGTGAAAGAGTTCTGAACAGTTTACAAGGATACCGCTCGGAGATGTGCTTTAAAATGCTAATGAAACATAAATTAGTGTGTCCAAAGGGCATGGGTGAGTATTTAACCAGCGGGTGTAAACGATACCAAACTTCAAAATGATGATACCTTAGACCATAACAATCAAAACGCAACTATTCCCAACTCGCGCTCACGTTCCGGCGATTTTCTAGAAATTTTTGAAATTCTGTAGAAACCCATGTTGAAAGTCGATTTCGCCATGTTTACGTAAAACATTATATCATTCGGGGTTCACATTACGTTACGGAAGGGTTGTATTGCGGACTCTGTAATGATATACGTTCTATGTAAATATGGCGAAATCGACTTTCAACATGGGTTTCTACAGAATTTCAAAAATTTCTAGAAAATCGCCGGAACGTGAGCGCGATTTGGGAATAGTTGCGTTTTGATTGTTATGGTCTAAGGTATCATCATTTTGAAGTTTGGTATCGTTTACACCCGCTGGTTAAATACTCACTTTAATGAAACAAGTTATCGACAAATATAATTCATACACGGATGTTTACATACATGTGCATCAATGGTGCTAATAATACTAGTTCAAACTTTTAAGGTAAACTTAAAGCTAAAATGTTTAAGTTAAATGTTCGTGCTTTAAGCTAAATTTAAAGCTGAAATGTTAGAGGTAAATGTTCAAAGGAAACGTTAAAGTGACTTAAGTGAAAGAGTTCTGAACAGTTTACAAGGATACCGCTCGGAGATGTGCTTTAAAATGCTAATGAAACATAAATTAGTGTGTCCAAAGTGCTCACGCCACATAAATTCGTTATATTAGGGTTAATTCAGTATTTTTCTGTTATTAGCGTCAGTGATGAACAAGTAAACCCTTCTGTCATCGTTAGTGTCAAGGCATGACCTCTTGTAATACATAGTCCACTTGAATTTGGGTCAGTCATTAACATTCAGTAGGGACCCCGATAGCGCAAGCTTGCCCAATGCATTGCTGAGGGATATTTGAAGGGGTGTTGCAAAGACGTTAGGTAATGTAACAGAAAGGTATTGGGTGTTTTGTAACTTGTTACCCATGGATACAATGCATTGCTGAGGGATATTTGAAGGGGTGTTGCAAAGACGTTAGGTAATGTAACAGAAAGGTGGTGAGTGTTTTGCGTAGGGGTGTTGGTGATGTGTTTGTGTTGTGAACGGCTTTTGTTTTTAAAGCGTAAGAGTGTGTAAGTTTTGGTTACGAAGTTGTAACTTGTTACCCATACAATGAATTGCTTCAGATATTTGAAAGAGTGTTGCAAAGACGTTAGATAATGTAACAGAAGGTAGTGGGTGTTTTGCAACTTGTTACCCATGGATACAATGCATTGCTGAGGGATGTTTGAAGCTGTGTTGCAAAGACGTTAGGTAATGTAACAGAACGGTGCAAGCTTGCCCAATGCATTGCTGAGGGATATTTGAAGGGGTGTTGCAAAGACGTTAGGTAATGTAACAGAAAGGTAGTGGGTGTTTTGCAACTTGTTACCCATGGATACAATGCATTGCTGAGGGATGTTTGAAGCTGTGTTGCAAATACGTTAGGTAATGTAACAGAACGGTGTTTGGTGTTTTGCTAGGGGTGTTGGTGATCTGTTTGTGGTGTAAACGGCTTTGTATTTAAAGCGTAAGAGTGTGTAAGTTTTGGTTGAGAAGTTGCAACTTGTTACCCATACAATGAATTGTTGAGGGATGTTTGAAGGGTGTTGTGAAGACGTTGGGTTATGTAACAGAAAGGTGGTGGGTGTTTTGAAACTTCTTACCCATACAATGCATCGCTGAGGGTTATTTGAAGGGTGTTGCAAAGACGTTAGGTAATGTAACAGAAAGGTGGTGGGTGTTTTGCAACTTGTTACCCATACAATGCATAGTTGAGGGATGTTTGAACCTGTGTTGCAAAGACGTTAGGTAATGTACCAGAAAGGTGTTTGGTGTTTTGCATAGGGGTGTTGGTGATGTGTTTGTGGTGTGAACGGCTTTTATGTTTAAAGCGTAAGAGTGTGTAAGTTTTGGTTGAGAAGTTACAACTTATTACCCATACAATGCACTGCTGAGGGATGTTTGAAGGGTGTTGCGAAGACGTTAGGTAATGTAACAGAAAGGTGTAGTGTCTTTTGGGTAGAGGTGTTGGTGGAGTGTATGTGTTGTGAAAGGCTGTCGTGTTTAAGGTGTCACAAGTTTTGGCGGTAAAGTTGCAACTTATTGTGATACAATGCATTGCTGTGCGATGTTTGAAGTGTAGGGTGTTTTGAGTAGCGGTATTAGTGGTGTTTATGTGGTGTGAAAGGCTTTGATGTACATGTATAGTGTGTTACAGTCTATTATTATGGGAGTGAGGGACTGCATCAAAAGTTTCATAGAAATGTTTTTTCTTGTTTGTCTTAAACTTTTTATAGTGTCTGCATCAAAAGTTTCTTTAAAATGTTTTTCGTGTTTGTCTTTTGACACCCTAATATGAAGTCCTCATGCCTAATATGCATGCTTTGGTGTAAAGTTTTCAAATTGTCTTTCTACAGGTGGCCTCAATTGTGTCTAATGGAGTCAATGGCCTACCTGCTGCAACATGTTGAATGGGGTTTGGTGTGTTTCAATTAACATCTTTTATTAACTGTTATTAAACAACAGAAAAGTACATTATGGGCCATATTCAGAACATTTGGTAAAAGCTTAAAATGTTTATTGTTATTAGGAATTTCTATGGCATCGTTGTGTAATGCACAAGGCATTAATCTATATGGCACCAATTGATTCGTTGTAAGTCCAGCAGGCCTCTGCAAAAATATTAAGACAAAATAATGCCATTAAACTGCACACCAAAAGTGATTGTGATGTAAATTTTGATATGCTGATTACCGGTAGTTTTAGTTAGCCCTCCCAGAATATATTATATATTTAATCTGAACTCAAGGTTTTAAGAACAAACTACGTAATTTTATTATTAATGGTCCTCTATGTTCTGGTGCACTTGCTCGCCTTAGTTAAGTTAGATAAGATACTGTATTTATTAACATATTTAGTTAATTACGAGCTTTGAATGTCACTTGCTTGTCAATCGATTTGTGCTACGCTTGATGTTCTGTTTGTGCTGTTTTGATCAGCAGCGATTCATCTGCTACTTTACCTTAGCTACTTGGGTGGCCCTCCTTAGCGGGACTTTGGTCCCTTCGGGGACACCCTTTGTGGCCACTGTCAACTTTATGTAAAGTCTTATTGTAAATTTACATGGTTGATGTTGGTAGCAATAAACAAGAATTGAATTGAATTAACTTTGTCCATAACAGGTGCGATGTTTAACACTTTGACCTCTGAACTTAGCATTGAACGTACCCAATGCAGCATGTGTTAACATGTCCCTAGCGGTCAAAGTGTTCTTATTAGTATTAATTTTTTTTTTAGCAGTCCCTTAAGCTACCCTGAGGCAGCCATGGGTATGAAGTGTTAGCGACTTCATTTTCTTAGCCTTGGCATATGAGGCCGGGTGGCCAGTCCTCTCCCTCGCCATCTCATCTTCCCACTGACAGTGTACAGTCAGTGTACTCATCATAGCTGAGTTGGCTAGGGGGTGCAAGTGGAACAGAAATCTCGAACCAAATTTCTGCCCTGGCGAGGATTTGAACCCCCGACCTCTCGATTGACAGTCCAGCGCGCTATCCAACTAGACTTCCGATTAACTTTTATAATTTATTACTTCATAAACCAATTTCTGTGCTTGTTTTAACATTTACAAAATATGAAACTTTTTGTATTTCAAATGAATGCCAGATTGAATCTAAAATCTCATTTTTTTTTATTATTTATTATTTCATGCTATTGTTATTGTCACATTTCTCTGATAATTGCATGTAGAAATTGAATGGGCTGTTTGCTGGATCAATGCAAATATTTTTTGTTTATTATGGTCTATTCTTTTCGTTTATTTTGTTTATTTTTGGATATGTTACAAAACAATCGGAGGAGGTGCAGTCTCTTAAGCTAGCCGCGAGGCAGCCATGGGTATGAAGTGTTAGTGACTTCATTTTTCTTAACCTCGGCATGTGAGGACAGGTGTCCAGTCCTCTCCCACCACTGTCTCATCTGTCCAGCTACAGTTTACGGTCAGTGTACTCATTAGAGCTGAGTTGGCTTTGGGTGCAGGTGGAGCAGAAATCTGGAACCAAATTTTTGCCCTGGCGGGGATATGAACCCAAGACCTCTCGATTGACAGTTTAGCACAATAACCACTACACTATCGAGCACCCAGAGTGGTTAGCCTGTTGGACTACACTATCAAACACCTGGGCTAAGAAAATGAGGTCGCTAACACTTCATACCCATGGCTGCCTCAGAGAGCTAGCTTAAGGGACTGCTCTTCTTCTTGGAAACATTATTATTATTATTATTGTTATTTATTATTGTTATTATATTATTATTATTATTATTATTATTATTATTATTATTATTATTACAGTTAAAATTTCTGAAATTGTGATGGGAGATCAGATGAGAGAAAGGAATGGCCATCTGTCCTATGCCGAGGCTGAGATAATGATGTCACTAACACTTCATACCCATGGCTGCTTGTTGACAAACTTAAGGGACTGGTCTTCGTCAATATGAATAGAATTTCGTGCTCAAGATTGGTTCAATTATGTTGACTTGTTTTCCTCATTTTAGACTGGAGACCTGGTAATGTGATGAAAAAGGTGCTTGCTTTTGTGACCCTCTACGAAGAAATGAATTCCAGGAGCCAAGACCCTGCCAAACCTTTGTTGAATTGTTCCTGTAAGTGAAACACTTGCTTATTTAATCAAACACTTCGTACCCATGGCTACCTCTCAGGCATGCTTAAGAAACTGCACTCTTTCTTCTAGCGCCTGTAACTTATTGTCTTATTGATATTTCTTAGTCGTCTTGTACTCGATAACTTACAGAGTTCTATCGATACGTTTGGCGTTTACGCGCCTTTACTATCGTCTCCACTGTTTTGGTAATCACGCAGACTGAGTGCCTGTGTGTATAAACAATATGGTCGCCACTGACCAATAGAGCGCTGCTACCTACTAGCGACATCACATAATGCAATTCGCTAAGTAAGTAAGCAACAAACACGAACTTTAATTGACATCTAAAGAAACAGAACTAAATAAAGTAAATAAACTAAATGCGTAGCAAGTGTCTGAAATGGCAACAGAATGCATATAAATGCCTTCTTTCACGTTTTCTAAATTCGAATACATGCGAATACAAACTGTAATAAAAGATAGTGTTCGTTACTTACTTACGTAGCGAATTGCATTATGTGATGTAGCTTGTAGATAGCAGCACTTTACTGGAGCAGTCAGTGGCAACCATATTGTTTATATACACAGGCACTCAGTCTGCGTGATTGCCACTATTTTTTTATTGTTATTATTGTAATTGTAATTGAACATTTACATAGTGCCACTGAGATCAGGACGCTCTCAACCCACGTCAGTGCCAACACCAGCAAAACAAAGGTGTTCAGGCGTCTATGGAACTGAAGAGGAGAGAGAGGGCAAGAAATTCTTGGCAGAAGGACTGAGGAAGACTGTTCCAGGCTGAAGGACCCACATAGGCAAAGTTCCTTGATTGGGCCGTGGAAGCTCATACATGGAACAACCAAAAGGTCACGGGCCGAGGATCCCAAGGAGGCTCTCTCAAGCAAGGAAGAAACCGGGGTGCAGAAATTCATTAGTTGTCCATGAGGGTGAGGGTTTTTAACTGAATTCTCTGTCGGGCAGGGAGTCAGTGGAGGGAGTCATGATTGACATATAGTGGGGTCAAAAACACCTACTCTAATGTTTCGGACACACATCGTAAGTAAGCAATAATAATAATAATAATAATAATAATAATAATAATAATAATAATAATCATGTTTATTGACATGCTCAGTTGCTCACTGACAGTAACATTGAAACATGTGGTACGATTATCATGATCTTATAGAACACACGTCTTGGCAGCCTGTTAAGCACTCCTCATTTTATGGTTGCCCCCTAGGGAGTGGAAGGCTGAATCAACCTATAAGGGGCTTAATGCTTA
This sequence comes from Allolobophora icterica, assembly GCA_963556255.1. Classification (NCBI taxonomy): domain Eukaryota; kingdom Metazoa; phylum Annelida; class Clitellata; order Crassiclitellata; family Lumbricidae; genus Allolobophora; species Allolobophora icterica. Next base: position 103,306,595 of record OY744602.1, read on the forward strand.
TGGGTATCGAACCATGTCTTTCAAGATCTTATGTTCTTTGAGCAAGAGTGCATCTAGGTTCGACCAAAAGTCCCATAACGGAAGACCACAGACTGCATGGCTGGATGTAAGGAGAGAGTAGTGGTTGGAGGTAGGTAGGAGTGCACATTGTGAAGGTTTTATATGTCAAGCAGGACAGTTTAAATCTAATTCTGAATTCTACAGGAAACCAATGCAGCTGATGGAGCAGAGTTAATGAGTTTGAACGAGAAGATGCACGCAACACCACATGAGCAAGAGAATTTTGGATGCGTTGAAGCCTGTTGAATTGACAATATGACAAACAGAGAGTTGGCATAACTCGAGGCAATAGTAGTAGAGAGCAGAAGGTGGTGGTCGACAGTGTCGAAAGCAGCACCAAGGCCGAGGCAAACTCGGCCTTGGTGCTGCTCAATACCTGCATTTTACCTTCCTAGCTTCAGTCCGAGACTTACGAGTCACCTTAGATTATATTGTAGCGCCATATATGATGGGCTCCCAGCCTCCCAACCTGCCGATTGAGGTGCCTCGATTGGGTCCTGCGCAGCGCACGGCTGCCCGGCTGATGGGTCGCATCCCTAAGTTTGGCTGGGTCTCAGAGTACATGCGTGAGGTTCATCACTGGCTTCCCTACCCGCTGCGCATTGCTTATCGGGTCTCGGCTTTGGTTCGGCGGTGCCTTGAGGGCCTGGCTCCCCGTTACCTCCGAGAACTTTGCTGCTACACTGTGGCTGTCCAGCGTCGTGAGCTCCTTGTCCCCCGCGCACGGACTGCTATCCGGCAATACCGTGCTTTCTCTGTGTCTTGCCCAGCGACCTGGAATGAGCTCCCAGTAGCGCTGCGCCTGACCCCGATTGATTGCTCTTCTCTGTTCCACTCTTGCCTTAAAACTGTGTATCTAAGTACTTTCGTACTTTTGTGGTACATGCTCCTCACTCTATCTACATGCTTGAAACAAAGCAGAGACTGCAATCTCTGCGAATGCACAGTAATAAAATATTGATTGGCATTGTTTAAAAAGTGGGGGGTGCAGTGCCCCAGTTCAAAAAGTGGGGGTACGGTACCTCCCACAAATTGCGCCTATTCCTAAGGTGACACTTGCTTTTAGCTACACCCACACTTCCATGGTTGTTATACCACATTTGTAGTGCAAGTGGTGGAAAGTTACAGTGGTGATATTCTATGGTTAATTGTGACATGTCTTTTTCTGTTTCAGTGCACACACATATATGAGGAACCAGTGTAAACACGTTGGAATTTGTTCAATGGTAAATATAATTTCCTGTCTATTTGTATCTCAGCTTTCACTTATGATTCTTTAAAATTAAGCATCCTCTTATGCTCTGGTTTTATCTAGCAGCAGTGTATTAATTAGTGTATAGCGGGGTGCCGTTTTTCAATCGGGTACCGGATCCGGGTAGTTTGAATAAAAGCTACCGGGTTCGGGTATTAAACTAAAAGTAATCTCAAGTTTCTAATCCGAACACTAAGTTCCAACGAACTCTGTATGTATGTATATATGTATGTATGCATGTAAGTATGTATATACGTATGAATGTATGTCTGTCTGTGGACATTTTTATAGCGCCTCCCTTCCAAGGCAGGAGGACATACATTCAGGTGCCTGAGAGGAGGATGACTCTGAAGGGTGTTGGGTAAATACCCCCTATTCATCATGCATATAGAGTGCTTTGTGTTGGGATTAGGCATTCGGCTGAGAAAGGCTTCGGAATGTGGAGGGTATTGGCCACGTCTTGCCGGACCATTTAGGCCTTAGGCCTGGGAGAGGCAAGGTTTGACAAAGAGTCTGTACTGGACATTTAAGTAATGAAGACGGTTGAAGAAACCTGAGGCATAAGACGGGAAATTACCCACCCGGACCCGGATGACCTTTCGGGTACGGGTGTCTTCCGGGTGTTCAATACCCGGAATTTCCGGTTATCCGGGTCAGTAACAGGCTATGCCCTAGTATTAATTCTATCGTAAACTGCCCATGTTGTTTATGCAGAAATGTATGATGTTGCCATTAATTAATCTGATAGCACAATTGGGTTGCGGAAGATTGGGACTAGACATCACAATAACTACACAATAGCATAATTTAGAGGCCCATAGAACATGCCGTTTAGGTTAACTACAGATTACGTACATCTTTATGAGTATGACCAGTTTCATATGATTTTTTTTCGTTTCGTGATACTATAAAATATGTGTAGCTGTTGTTCAGCACCAGAACATCAAAACCCAATATGTAATTATTGTCATTGTATTTAATACCTTCTATTGTGCCAGTGCTTATTTTCCCCAGCATGTTAACTTGATCACCCGGAGTTGCTATAGCCAGCTCCAGCAGCTGCGTGTTGTAATATGGTCCCTTTCTCATGATGCGGCGGTGGATCTTGTTCACGCTTTTATCTCCAGTATAGGTGACTATTGCTGCTCAGTTCTTGCTATGGATTCATTGGCTCTTATTGGGCGTCTTGACTGGGTCCTTCGCTCTGCTGTTCGGCTCATTACCCATATCCCAAAATGTACCCCAGTTTCAGCTAGTATGCATGATGTCCTGCATTCGCTTCCTGCCTCGCAGCGTGTCTTTTATAGGATTGCTTCTCTTGTCAACGGTCTCTCTGTCTGGTGAAACTCCATCTTACTTATCTGCTCACTTTCTCATCTTCGGTCCGAGACTTTGGTGTCATACTGTCTCAAAGGTTTCCGCTTTTCACTTTCTCGTCTAGCGTTCGTGATCTAGGAGTGAACCTTGACAATTCTTTCACCTTTACTGAACACATTTCCAAACTCACTCGCACTTCCTGTTTTCACCTAAGTCGCCTTAGAGCTATCCGTGGCTCTCTCTCGTCTCCAATTTTCACTTCAATTGTCCATGCGTTTGTCTGCTCTAGACCTGACTACTACAATTCCCTCCTCATTTGTCTTCCCAAAGTCCGTCTTGCTCGTCTTCAGTCCGTTCTCAATGCTGCTGCTAGATTAATCGCCCGTCTTCCTCGATTCTCATATCACCACCTTTATGGCAGAAGAACTCCACTGGCTCCCGCTTTCTGCCCGCATCCAATTTAAGGTCCTCATCCTTGTCTCTAAGGCTCAACTTGGTTTCGCTCCAAAATATTTATGTGACTTAATACATCGCCCTCACTCTGCTGCTCTTCGTTCATCTGACCGTTTGGACCTCCTCGTTCCCCGTGTCAGGACTTCTCTGGTTCAATCTAGGTCTTTTGCCTCCATTGGCCCTGCTGTTTGGAATGAGCTTCCTCCGTTCGTTCGTTCTTGTATTCTCTCAGGTAATGTCTCTTCGTCTTTTACCTTTCTTAAAACTTCCTTTTTCTCTCGGGGTCTCTCGCACTGGGAGCGCTTCTGAATGGCCCACCCGCTAGAAGCGCTTTATAAATATGCGAATATAATACAATACAATACTAGACCAAGAGCTGACCTTTACACAACACATAAACCTGCTTTGCCGTCACTGTTACTACCTGCTGCGCCAGCTTAGAGTAGTCTCTCGCTCTCTAACCTCCACTGCCGCTTCCACGCTTGTCTACTCATTTGTCGTATCTCGCCTTGACTATTGCAGTGCTCTCTACCTTGGTCTCAAAGCGGCTCGGATTGGGTGCTTGGACACGGTCCTACGCGCAGCGGCACGCCTTATTGGTCGCATCCCGAGATTTGGCCGTGTCACCGAGTACATGCGGGATGTTTTGCATTGGCTTTCTATCCAGCAGCGTATTGCCTATCGGGTCTCTGCCCTAGTGGGGCGCTGCCTTATGGGTGAGGTCCCTGTGTATTTGCGAGAGCATTGCCCCTCCACCATGAACATCCAGCGCCGTGGTTCCCTGCGCTCTTGTAAGCAGACTGAGCTTCTACTTCCCGCTCACGGACCGCCCTTAGGCAGCGTTGTGATTTTCCATCGCTGGCCCTGCAATCTGGAATGGGCTCCCTGTAGCGCTTCGCTTGGTCCCAAGCACCCATTCCGCCACATTTTATTCAAATCTCAAGACTACTCTTCAGCCGGGGTTGGGTCGGGAGTGCTTCTGAGTAGATAACCTGAAGAGATGCCAAATAAATTCTTCATATAAATGAATGAATGAATGAATGAATCTGATCTCTGCTTTACGCTCTGAGGCCTAATGTCCTGTTGAGTTTTACGTTCTGCAGCTGGAGTGAGCTGTTGGTTCCTCGGTCCTGCTCCTCAGTTAAACATCGTGCCTTCTAGGTGGCTGGCCCCTCTACATGGAATTAGAGCCACTTTCTTTGCGTTTATTTCCAGAAGGCAGTTCACCTGCTTTCTACCACCTCTTTAAGTTTTCTTTGTTTTAACCATGACTGGACTGGGAGCGCCTCTGATTAGGGTTCTTGAAGAGGCGTTATATAAATTATTGGAATGAACGAATGAATATCTTAGTGTATTTTATACTTTACTCTAGGATTCAATTGTTTCTGCCTACTCCTGGGATGGCTGAAACACAACTGACTATCATTTGTTAATAAGGTTTTGTGTGAAAATTCAAGCAATTTTGCTGTCCTATTGTACATAATATACGACTTCTTAATTCAACACCATTCAATAAAATTGTTTTGGTTTTTGACAGATCGGTTCGTCGCTCGATACAGAGGCTCTCGATTCCTACTTCAATACCGCAAGTCACCCACTGTCATCTGCCTCCAGCTCCTCTACGTATCACTCCATAGGCTTTCCACTCCAAATTGAAGTCTTGGCAACTGCTCCTCCTCATCTCTCTGGTCTCAGGCAAGAAGAAAGCAGACCTCCACTGGACATGGATCTGTGATACAACACGTACTCGCTCATAATTAAGCTGGTGCCTTGCGCTCAGCTTCAGTGTAGCGCTTTAGACTTTTGGAGTTTGGGATTACAATCAACAGCTGTCTAAAGACTGAATGATGGTGACTACGAAGTCATTGAGTGCATTGATCGCCTCACCAAATATGTTGGATGCAATTGTATTAATAAAGAGTATTGACATTAGGACGCATGGCATTGGAATATGTGGACCTCTGCTCTGGAAATATTTACCCAACGAACTTACTTACTGTCCAACAATTTAAAAGCAAGTATAAAAGATATCTAATGGATCCGCTCGTCTAAAATTACTATGCAATCATTGTGCAGGGACCTATGTGGTTCATTTTTTTAGTTTTTCATTGATTTCAGTGTTGAATTAATCCTGTCATTGTTTTATACACTTTGTACACTCGCTGATGGACATTATAATCTGAGGATTTGGCTTGTTGAATGTAGCATACTATAAAGCAATTAAACCAGGTAAATAAACTAATGTAACAAGGGCGACCCTGTAAGCGGAACACTATGTTCCTTTGGGCTTACCCTTTGACGCCATTGATTTGCATGTATAAATTTGCTTTGCGTGTATCATAATGTTCAATAAAGTGTGTTTTGATTTGATTTAGTGACACTTAGTGCCTTTTGCCATTTGTTTTTATCTTTTATGTGTTTCTTTTTTAAATGCAAACAATGGCCATGTGTTGGCGAATTTTAAATTGGTTTGTGCATGTGTGCATGTACTGTATATGTATGCACATACACGATTTGTTCTACGCATATTTATTGTTCAAATAAAAATATTGGTGGATTTTAAATTGTTCTACCTTATATTGAGGTTCGTAGACCTAGGTAATACATATATTTGTATTTATAAGCATAGAATAATATTTAAATGCACATTTGTATTTATGTAGAGTTTATATATGCTCAAAAATGTTTATTTATGTATATGCCAATATAAACACATGTCTATGCATGTATGTTTTTATGGATTAATATGTTGCATACAATATACACCAACATATGCAAATGATTTATTTCTTTAGTAAATTAATATACAGTCCTAACATGGGAAATTCCACCTTTACCTACAAATAAGGTGGGCTATAGGGACCACCCCTAAATCGTGGATTTTCACACCTCAGGGTCAGGGTGGTCTATCACACCATAGGGTGGAATATTACACCTTCTTTGAAGGTGTTAAAACCCACCCTTAAGGTGTAATGATCCATAGTGTGATATCCCACCATGGGGTGGGATATTACACCTTCAAAGAAGGTGTTTAAACCCACCCCTAAGGTGTAATGATCTATGGTGTGATATCTCACCATAGGGTGGGATATTACACCTTCAAAGAAGGTGTTTAAACCCACCCCTAAGGTGTAATGATCTATGGTGTGATATCTCACCATAGGGTGGGATATTACATCTTCAAAGAAGGTGTTAAAACCCACCCCTAAGGTGTAATGATCTATGGTGTGATATCCCACCATAGGGTGGGATATTACACCTTCAAAGAAGGTGTTAAAACCCACCCCTAAGGTGTAATGATCCAGGGTGTGATTTCCCACCAAGCAAATAACGTGGGAAATTCCACCTTTACCTTAAAAATAAGGTGGGCTATAGAGACCACCCTAAATCGTGGGATATCCCACCATTTCCGGTAACAGTGTATGAGTTATTCTTACTTATGTACACGAGAGCCTATGACGAATCCTTCCCCGTAATTACAACTAGTTCCAGATCTAAGACTACCCCCAAGAAACCATGGATGACTCCAGGTCTCCTCAAATCCTGCAGGAAAAAAGAATTACTGTATTTGAAATATCTAAAAAGCCCAAACGAAATTAATAAAATGCAATTTACTAATTATAGAAATAAATTCAAAGCACTTAGAATACAAGCTGAAAAGAATTATTACGCAGCCGAGTTCTGTATAAATAGCAATAACCTTAAAAAAACCTGGTCTCTGTTAAAAACCATTATTGGGAAGGGCGACACCCAGGATTCTAATATTGCTACTTTGCATATAAATGGGGGAAAAATAACAGACCCCGAAACAATAGCAAATAAGTTTAACAACTACTTCACGGGCATTGCACAATCCTTGGCTAATAAGATTCCTAGTACCTCCAAATCCTTTGAGGCATTTATGAATCCTTCCCAAGCAAGCTCCTTTGGTCTTTGTACAACCTCCCCAGAAGAAATTTTGAGTTTGGGCCGCTCTTTTCGTTGCTCTCACAGCAAAGGAGTCGATGACATCGACCCAATCATTGCGCTTCCATCTCTGCCTAGTGTAGCTCTTCCTCTTGCAGAAATTATAAATTCTTCCTTTAGCTCGGGTGTCTTCCCTCAAGTATTAAAAATTGCTAAGGTTGTCCCGGTATTCAAGAAGGGTTCTAGGGAAGAAGTTTCCAACTACAGGCCTATCTCGGTTTTACCTTTCTTTTCAAAATTTTTCGAAAAGATTATGGATGAACGTCTTAATGCTTTTATTACCAAAGAAAATTTACTATTCCCCTCCCAACATGGTTTTCAGTCGGGGCATTCCTCCTACATGCCTCTACTTAGTATGCAAGATAAAATTTCAAATGCCATGGAGAATAATGAATTTGCCCTAGGAATTTTCTTCGACTTAGCTAAAGCTTTCGACACTGTGAATCATAACATTTTATTAAATAAGCTAAATAAATATGGAATAAGAGGCACTCAATTAAAATGGTTCGCCAGTTATCTGAATAGCCGCTCCCAAATTGTAAGTATCAATGGAATCCGCTCAGACCTGCGGGAGATAAAACATGGAGTCCCCCAAGGATCGAACCTGGGTCCACTTCTTTTCCTAATCTATATCAATGACCTTCCTAATGTTTCTCCTAGCATGTTTTTTATTCTGTTCGCCGACGATTCTAATGTGTTTTGTTCTCATGCCTCATTAGATTCACTATACCGCATAGTTAATACTGAGTTGGAATCCATAGCAGAATGGTTTCACTCCAATAAACTAACGCTTAATTTAGATAAAACCAACTACATTCTTTTCAGGTCCCACAGGAAGAACTGTCCAGCAGAACCCCCTAAGCTTTATATTGAGGGTTCCTCAATTACCCAGGTGGTCTCTACTAGATTCCTGGGAGTGTATGTGGACCAAAACCTCAATTGGAAGGAACACATAAAGAATATTGCGAATAAGATTGCGAAAAACCTAGGAATACTTTCTCGTGCTTCTAAATTAGTATCATCTAAGATTCGTGCTACCTTATACCACACCCTTATATATCCGTATCTCACTTATTGTAATGTTATTTGGGCCTCCACTTACAAATCAAGTCTAGCAAGGTTAATAACCCTTCAAAAGCGGGCAATTAGGTACGTAGCCAAACTCCCTTATAGGGCCCATACAGAGCAGGCCTTTATCGAACATAGGCTCCTTAAAATTGACCAGATCAGAATTATGCAGATTGGAGAATTCATGTACCGTTTTGAACATAAACTACTACCGCCTGTATACGACAACTATTTCTGCCGTACTTTAGATCGCCACCCGTATCAGACAAGAAACTCCGGCCTATATCACCAACCATTTGCCCATACTAACACTCGTTTATTCTCAATTAGATTCACCGGGCCAGCCGTTTATAATCAGATACCCCTAAACATCCGACAGTTGCCTAGTCTGTGGTCTTTTAAAGAACAATGCGTTCGTTTCTACTTGAACAACGTATATAGCTTTATCTTTTCAGGGACACCAGGGATTATTATGAACAAAGTGGGTTAACGAGTCCTTGGTTCATAGTTCCGAGTGTATATTGCCGAGTCCTTTATTTAAGATAAAAAATATAGTTTCTTTTTACGACCTACTGCAGTAACATAATAAAAGATTGGCGTTTATACGTTTTGTAATTCTACCCAGGTGACACTGTTTAAGCGGGGTCCACGGCCCTTTCTGTGTCACCTGTGTACCCAAACTACAGAAATTGATTTGCCTGTTTTTTGTTTTATCTGTTCACCTATTCAGTTTGGTTACCAAATAAAAGATTGATTGATTGAAGTGTGAGCCGTTGGAATCCGCTGGAATTTCGCCATTTTGAAAACAGTGCGTCAGTGGGCATGAATATTCATTAGGTGGAGGCAGCCAATGAGAGGCGCGTTTCAAGACTTGGCCACATTTCTTCATTCATTCATTCTGAGAATATATATAGCGCCCCTTCAAGATACCTACTCAGGAGCGCTCCCAGTCCAACCGTGCACGGCTAAAAAAGAAAGACAGTTATTTATTAAACGCAGGCAAATTATTCAGAGGTAGTAATCGCAGTTCCAGCGGGAGCCCATTCCAAGTGGAGGGACCCACAACAGAGAAAGCCCGGCGCTGCCCAGTAGAAGAACGAGCACGTGGGACCAAGAGCACCCACCTGTGGTCGAGGAGCGAAGTGCTCGACGCGCTGCGACGTCGGGCACCGGGCGGCAAAGGTCGCGAAGGTAAGATGGAGCGCATAATATTATTCATTAGACATGGTGAATTAACTGCACCGTTATAATTATTACAGTCGCGAAGGGGAAACGATGTGAAATTTGTTTCCCCCATGTCTTGACCAGAGTATAGGGTTAGGCCTTAGGGTCTGATCACGAAGTATACTTTAAATTCGTGTACTTCCTTCCGTCATATTCCTGATTACTTTACATTGTAGATTTGCTTTTTCCTCATTTCAGTTATACTTTGCGCTCGCTACAGAACCATATATAGTTTGGGATGAGAGATATTCCAGAGGGTTAGAGAAGATATGCATAACTGAACACCGTTCTCCAACCTTCAATTAGTGAGGACGATTCTTAGCATATAAGTCACTCAGAATAACCAATCAATCTCTTCTCCTGCATTCCCTTCCGTTCCGCTCCGTTGCCTTCTCTTCCATTCTCTACAGTTCCCTTCCCTTCTGTGCCTTCCTTTGCCTTTCCTGTCCTTCCCACGCCATCAATTCCTTTCCTTCTTTTCTTCCTTCCTTTCCTTTCTCTTGTCTTCCTTGTATTGTCTTCCTTGCTTTTCTTGTCATCTAATGGCTTTCTTACGAAATAAAATTAATTTTTGCAACATATTCTTCCTCTAAAGTTGTGATGCGTCGGTGTTTTTTTCTTGCCCCGTTTCTTCCTTTTTCCGATTCATGTTTCTAATCTTTTTTTCCGCATCCGCCCCAAGAATCTTCGTTACATCGCTCTCTTGCATGCTGCGGACTCTCGTCACAACTTCTTCTCTCCACCTCATTCCAACACCTTCCATCTTCCTCCTTCTCGTCTTTTATTCCAGCTCCTTTTCTTTCTTGTCCTTTTTGTCGCCCTCCTCTTTCATGTCCACTTCCCTCCTCTTCCTCTTTCTCCTCCTCCTCCTCTGATCCTGCTCCTCGTCCTCAGCGCTCATCAATAATAAAGTGTTCGCTCGTCGACTGCAGCCATCGCCTGACAAAAAGTCCTCCGTCCGTCCGTCTGACACTCTTCAGTCGCTCTCTCTCTCTCTCTCTCTCTCTCTCTCTCTCTCTCTCTCTCTCTCTCTCTCTCTCTCTCTCTCTCTCTCTCTCTCTCTCTCTCTCTCTCTCTCTCTCTCTCTCTCTCTCTCTCTCTCTCTCTCTCTCTCTCTCTCTCTCTCTCTCTCTCTCTCTCTTTGTCTCTGTCTCTGTCTCTGTCTGTCTGTCTGTCTCTCTCTCTTTCGCAACTGATCGTTCTCCGTAAGAATCACTTCTTTCTTCCTTATTTCCTTTCTTCCCTTTTTCTCATCCACCTTTCTTCCTTTATTCGTGCCTTGCTTCCTTCTTTCTTTTCTTCCTTGCTTTCTTCCTTCATTCCCTCCATTCCTCATCTTTCCTCATTTCCTTCCTTGTTCGCTTCCTTCTTTTATTCCTTTCTTTCTTATTTCATTACTTTCCTTTTCCTTCATTACTTCCTTCCTCCCATTCTTCCACTTTCCTTCCCACCTTTCTTTTTCCTTCTTTCCTTTCTTCTTTCCTTCTGTCCCTTGTTTCTCTCTTTATAATTCATGATGCATGTAGATATAGGCTTCCGATAAGGATGGGCTTCCGATAAGAAGATGCTCTTATAAGGGAAGGTTATCGATGAGGAGAAGTTTTTAATATAATTAGAGGCCTCTGATAAAGAAAGGTCTCTGATAAGGAGAGACTTCCGATAAGGAGAGGTTTAAAAAGATAGTTGATTTCAATGTCTCCAGGGAATGGCGCATTCTTCACATGATCAGGAAGACAGTTCCACGCAGTTGGTCCAATGACAGATTAGATGCTGTAAAGAGTGATGACTGTGATTACTTCATTGACTGATTGATTGATTAACTGATTGATCATTTGATTTATCAGTCGATGACTGATAATAACGACGATGATGATGATGATGACGACGACGACGATGATGATGATGACGACGACGATCATGATGATGCTGCTGATGATGAGGATGAGGATGACGTCGAGAGTCGGTTGGTCGGTTGGCTCACTTGGCTGGTGTGCATCGTATTCAATATAAGGATCCTCCATGTATAGCACATCATCATTATTAGCAGCAGCTTATCTGAGCCTCCGCAGAAAGTGAGAGAGACAGAGACAGAGACAGAGACAGACAGAGACAGACAGAGAGACAGAGAAAGACAGAGACAGACAGAGAAAGATGCTGAAGGGTTGCTGCTGCTGAACCTGCTGCAGCTGGTGTGTAGGTGAGAGAAGAGGCAGAGGGAAGATGCATCTGGAGGAGAAGTGCATTGGGTTGAGGTTAGGGAGGGGGTTTGGGAGTGGGGTGGTTGGACGATGGAGCCATCGGTGCATAACTGGGTTAAGCGAAGCGACGTAAAACAATTTCCCTCCGACGAAATCCTGTTTCATGTCTCAGCAAATTGGAGAAGGTGTGTGAACCCCTCCCCTCCCTTCCGTCCACCCCCTGCTCCCAACCCCCTCGCTAGAAGATCTAGACCCTCGCTCTGAAAGACCTGCGCTCATTCTACGCGTAGACGACACAGGTGCAGAGGGCGCAGGCAATGTTGCAGGTGCCTTAGACCAGGACTTACCTCGCACGTGGTCTTAATAGCCACCGGAAGAACCACCAACTGAAGAACCGGGAAGAAGAACGCAGCTCATCTCATCGTCAGTTCTTCAGTCAGTCTGCATGTATGTTTCTCTGCATCTATCTGTATCTTTCATTATTATACTGCTAGGACGTTGGAGAGAACAGGAAATGACGTCATTCGAATGATGCATACGTAACACATAAATAGACGAATGTTTTCGTCTGTCGAGCTTCATTTATATAGCGCCGGAGTTAACCTTTTCAGTCATCGTCTGAATGTTTTCCTTTTTCCAGAATGCGCACCGCTGAACTTTTTAAGGAGGTAATCATCTACTCAAAGTTGTGTTGCAGTGTTGTATTGTATTGTATCGAACTGTATTGTTTATTGTATTGCATGGCATTGTTTATTACTGATCGGTATTGTATTGTATATAATGTCAATCTAACACATCATCATCATCATCATCATTTATTCGAAACTGAGAACTTATTATGTTCGATTCTGTATATCTCCCAATGACGTTATACGTCAAAACGAAGTTGATCAGCGTCGCCCTCCTCCTTTATCCGGGATTTGGACTGACACCACCCGATCATAAAGCAGCGGCAGAGTTATATTTGGATTGGGAAGGATTTCAATTGGTTTAACGACATCTTACGGCATCAAAGGCCGTTGACGTCGATTTAAAGAAATTATGTAGCCCTCACTCAACAGTTGTCATTGTTTCAATATTCAAGTTTATACTGTGATTGTGTATAGCTACAATTTAACGACGCTTTGTCAGAACGAAGACCATTAGCGTCACCCTCCCCTTTACTCAGGCTTCGCACTGGCACTATCCGAGTATAATATGGTGACGGATATATATAGAAACGAGTACACGATGTGTATAATATTATGGTCTTTGGTTCAATAGCGAACGTTTACTAACCTTGCGCACGTAAGAAGCACTGTAAACAAAATAATGATACTCGAGGAACGGCTTTTGAAAGAGGACATAGATGATTGGACGCAGGAGAAGATACGAAGACCTAGAGTCAATGTTCTTACTCACTTACTGACACATAGACAGAGAAAGAGACATAGGCACGCAGCAAGGCAAACGCACACCCGATTTATATGGAGACTGTTAAAAAATTCAGATTCTAAGTTTTTCCACACTGTATACCGTTGAAAGCACAGAACTTCTACCTCATCATAACCTTCATCATCATAATCATCATCATCATCATCATCATCATCATCATCATCATCATCATCATCATCATCATCATCATAATCATCATCATCATCATCATCATCATCATCATCATCACGTCAATCAGAAGCACTCATTCCTCTAGCGCCTTTTCTTACCTGACGAGAACATTGGCGCCTGCGGATGGTCACGTGGTCTCGGGATCATGCTGCAGCTTCCGGTGGCCATCGAGGGTGGTCCGGGGTTGAACGGACCCCCTCGCATCGTGTTGTAGGCCCCGTACGCAGCCGCAGCAGCCGCAGCCTGGTGAGGGACGACCTGGTGACCACAACGCCCTAGGTCTCCATAGGCAAGGTTACAGGCGGACAGGGACTGGGGCCCAGGACCTCCTGGACCGACGTCCATTGATCCCATGGCACAACTCGTCGGATCGAACCCCGATTGGTTCAGGTAGCTACCGTAGTCCATCATCGAAGCAGATGAAAGGTGAGACAAAGGGAAATCAATCGCTGATCGCAGTTCGATGAAGAGATCGATGGCTGATGAAGGAATCGATCCACTATCGTTCGATCGCTGATATTTTCGTCGGTCGAGAGCTGCTGATGAAGTTAGGCGATTATCTAATTGCGTTTCGTCCGATCAGTTGGTCTGTCGGGTGGTGTGGGCTGGCGTCGGCGTCGCCGGTGGCGCGAAATTCTGTAAACTGAGGTGGTGCGCTGCTAGGAAGGGCGCCAAATCAAATCTCGCCTGAGACAAAATGCGGTTAAAAGATCATTTATTGCATTAGTGAAGAAAAGCTGAGCGGCTGATTATAGTCTGTCGTAATACAATAGGTTATCAAACGTCGCTCAGACAACACCACTAGCACCAGTAGCACCAGCACCACCACCGGCGAACGCAGAGGCGGACGGAGCCACTAGGAGAGGATGTAGCACCAGCAGCCGTCAGTAGCAGCAGCCAAGGAGGAGGCAGAGGAGGCAGAGATGAGGATGCTGCTGCTGTTCGTGGTCGTCGCTGCTAACCGCATTTGCTATAACGACTTTGTCAATGACATAATCTGATTGTAGACTAATACAAAAATATGCCACACTTTAAAGGACGGCGCACCTTTAACGGAGCCTCAGGTCCCACTCATGGGCGGGGCCAGGCGCCTACAGGCCGCCGCAGGCACCGCCCTCTCCGGCTCCAGCCAGACCGCAGGCGCCGTCATTCGATCGTTCAGTGGAATTGGTGATGATGGAGGCGGAACGAACGGGTGTCGGTCATCAGTGATTGACATCTGCGTCGGCGCTCGGTAGTTATTCCGGCCGGGATTATGTTTCGTAATGTAAAAAGAGTTTGAGAATTTTGATTAGCCACCGCTGCTGCGTTCATCGACGCAACTCTTGCGCCATCTAGGAAGCCATCTTGTCCTTTTATAGCGAATGAATGAAGAAAACAAGGTGGAGGATCTTCCGATGGAAAGGAAAAGACTTGTCAGCTCCATCAAGGTATATACTTGCGTACAGGTAGGCCAATCTAATACCGTCTGTAAACGACCGTACCTCAGTGTGATTCTCCTTACAGATTTTATTTTAGTTATAGTTACAGTTATAGTTAATGATTTTTCATTTTAGTTATAGTTACAGTTATAGTAAGTAATATTTTTTAGTTATAGTTACTGGACTTTTATTTTAGTTAATTTTAGTTAGTACATATAGTTACAACTGGCTCCAATGGCGCTCCACCTGGTCCCTATGGGGTCATCGATTAATTATCTCAGAAAATTTTAAGCAGTGTTTGATCTCCTCCCCTTGTCAACAACTGTCAAACATTCATGGACCCCTAACAAAACTGTGTAAAAGAAAATGACACAAGCATTAGAAGGATTACCCCACCGAGAAAATTTCTATGACTCTAACAAATGCAAAACACTGAAATTGCAGAGAAAAATAATAAGCTTACTGTTATTCAGATTTGAATTGATACTTAATGGCTACAGTACATGTGGAATCACTGTCTGTCACATATAGTAAATGGATATTTACATTCAAAAATACAATCTCGTTTTCTTTTAAATGTGTAGGCTATTCAATTTGATTTTTATTATGAACATTTCTAATTTGAACATCAACATAATAACTTTTTTATTTAAAATCAAAACAAGTTTCTCACTCTTTAATATCAACAACTGAAAGAAAAAATCATCTTTCCATCAAAAAGAAACTTGAAATATTTGATTTTTGAAAAGAACCCAGGATATTCGCAAAGATAATATGCATCACATTTTCTCATTTTATCTGGGAACAATAAACAAGATAATTTAAAACAAATAAAAGATCTTTAGAGACGTTTTGGCTACAAGATTAATATGACTACTAATTTTGCGAATTTGCGCTATAGTAAACTTGGGTTGCAATCGCTACAGAAGCGTTTACACACTAATTACATTTAATAAAATGAGCGCATCGATATCTATATTTAGACTATAAATACCGATGAATGAGTCACAACTACTGGGTTAATTCACAAATCCAAAATCCTGGCGAACACAAGCTGTTCTCGTGTTTATCGATATTAACTTTTTATTTCATGCTTGCTTATAGAGCTTTTCTCCAAACGACTGGAATATGTTTCCAATGTCTCCAAACGATTTGAAAATGCTTCCAATGTCTCCAAATTGACTAGAAAAAGCTTCCAATGTCTCCAAACGATTAGAAAATGCTTCCAATGTCTCCAAAAGATTAGAAAATGCTTCCAATGTTTCCAAACGATTAGAAGATGTTTCTCATGTTTCCAAACAATCGAAAAATGTCTCCAACATTTTCCAAAACAATTTTTTATGTCAGAATTATCAACACTGTTTCTTAGGCAGCTTGGGCTGTATTTATAGTTTTAACGCAAATAGTTCATGAACATTTTGTCCGTTTTGTGAGAACGGAGAGGAATTTATGCTAAAACTCTGATAAAACTTTAGTCTCAAAGTTGAGTCTGCATGCTGCATTACTGAAAATGTTCATCTATTCACAGTATAAAGTTTTCTGCTGAAGTTCAATCCGATGAGAGGGGTTAGTTTTCCAGGCATTTTAGAACACCCTTGTCGTTAAAGGTTTGAATCGGTATAATATATTCAGGGGCGTAACTTTAGTCTCAAAAGTGGGGGGTACCAATACTTTGGTCTAAAAAGTGGGGGGTACCAATTTCTTCTCCACTTTAACTTTTCGCATGGCGCCCATTTTGAACATATTCCCTGCCAGGTATTCTCATTAATTTTGGCTCTCGGTTTACCTGTGTATCTAAGTATTTTCGTACTTTTGGTGGTGACTGCGTTCTCTGAGAAGGCACAATAATAAAATATTGATTGACTTTTTTTTAAAGTGGGGGGTACAGTACCCCCAGTTCAAAAAGTGGGGGTACGGGTACCCCTCGTACCCCCCACAAATTACGCCTATGAATATATTCGTATATGTATACAAGTCAATGGCATGTATAAGTTGCTTTCAACTGAGTGACTTATAAAAGCACTACATATACGCTAAAAGTAGTTTTCATCACATGACCCTGTTAAGTAAGCATGCAACCGTTTTAACACAGGAACGAAATTAAGAAATTGTGACTTCATCTGTTATTGCTTTGGTATTCAAGTTTCTTTAAAGAAATCACGACATTCGTTAATCACTGAGGCATAATGCATATTGGTTTTGGAGGACAGTGTGTATACCTTCTGGATATTGACCCGATTTTAGGGCTTTGTACCATCCGCTGCTTTAGGCATTAGACATCGGCGTGATAGAAGTTACTAATTATAATTAGGGCCTACAATTGCCATGTTATTGCTTGTGAAGAAATATAATAATTTTTGGATCTTGGAATAATTTAACGACAATGAATTAATTACTCGGGTGAGACTGGAAATATTTCAATTTATCAGAGCTATCGTCACATCCATGAAAGTGAAAATATTATCGCAATTTGCACATTCACAATCAGCAAACAGCAAATATTCGAAGCCCATCAATTGGATTAAATGTAATTTTAGTTGTAACTTTTAATTGTAATTTTTAATTGTAATTTTTAATTATAGTTTTTAATTGTAATTTTTAATTGTAAGCTTAGTTTTTAATTGTTATTTTCAATTGTAATTGCCAATTATAATTTTTAATTGTACTTTTTGGTAGTAATGCATTTTAAATTGTAATTTTTAATTGAAGCGTAAACGCTTATAATAATAATAATAAATAATCTTTTCTTTAATTAAGCGCCTGCAAACGCACTGCGCTGTACAGTGAACATACATTATTGTAGAAACGGCAGCCACGCAGGGCGCCTTACATACATCTATTAAGTAGAAGCACATGATTACTGTTTACAGGAGTCGAATATAACTGCTTATGCGGCAGCAAACATACGGCGCAAAATCACGGCCTACTATTCATTTTAACCACCGCCGCCGACTAGCGAGTGGAAGGCAGAATTAACCTTAAATGACATTCAAATCATTGCAAATTCAGTGCTTGTTCTAAGTTGATTGTCGGCTGACGGCATCTGTAGCAAAACAGTGCATGTGCACCGTGCAGTATATCTCAGATTTCAAGTAGACTTTTTGTGAGCGTCAAGACTCTTGATCTCTTAAATAAACATAGGCAGAGGGAGCGATGTTATAATATAATATTCTAAATAATATTATTATGCGAGAAAACAACCGAAAAGCATATATATATATATATATATATATATATATATATATATATAGTCATGCTTTTTTAGTATTCGCTGCATGCTGGCTATATATAGAAGACCGAGAGTTCTGCGACCAAAGCTCGTATTAAATGAAACTCATAAAATTCATAGACGATGCTGTCTGCAAACATCCCACAGTTAATCATATACAGATGTTCTGCAATACACAGTATACTGTATAAAGGACCACTTTAAAATTATACGACATCGTATCGTATACCGTATCCAGAAATTTCTAAAGCGTCTCTCGCAGAATAATATTCAGAGGCGTTTTATTATAATTAGGGCCTAAATATTAACTGCTCTGATCTTCTGAATGTTAATTTAATTACGACTTGGTTTTGATGCGCCATTGTTGATTCTTGTGTAGTAGGCCTATATACACCGGCGCGAAAAAACAGGATACTAATTTTTTTATGATGAATGTGCATGGAATTTAGCTCAAGCTGAGCTGTCAATTAAATATCGATAACAAATGAACTTGATTATCAAATATTTTAATGGTCTTATAACTTTACTCGTTCTTCGTTATTCTAACCATTGCACAATGTGAAGCCTCAAGGTTCTTCAATCTTAATTATTGTATTGCGGCAAAAGAAATAATCAAAGACTTTAATTTCATTCAAAGTAATATTAATTTAAATCGATCGAATTTTTTTAACGTCTGGTGTAAAAAGTTAAGCTCCAAGTTATGTTCATAAGTTGCAGAATCAACTGTTTCATCTGTCTGCAACTTGTTTTGTATGAAATCCCGAACGACTCAGCGCTGGCTAAGATTAAATTCGGATAATTATTCAGGTATTTTAAGGGTAGAAAATATTATATTGTTCTTTTCACATTTTCATTCAAAGTAATATTAATTAGTATTTGACGATTTCTGTTACACATTTTGAATGCACCCATACGCAGCTGCTGGACCATAATCACCCTTTAAGACTACTTGACGTGAAATCTGGAAACAGTTTTCTGAAAGGAGAGTGAGAGAGAAAGATGGACAGACAGACAGACAGACAGACAGACAGACAGACAGACAGACAGACACACACACACACACACACAGAGACACACAGACACACAGACGTACAGACAGACAGACAGAAAGACAGACAAACAGACAGACAGACAGATCAGTTGCATGGCGAATGATGGAAAGTGGTGTTTTCGTTGTCAGTGTGGCCGTCGTTTCCTTTAGCTGTCTGTCTATGTCTGTTGCTGTGTCTATCTTTCGCTCCTTTGGCCAATGCGTAGATGCAAGGGGTGGGGGCTGGTGATGGTGATGGTGTTGCTGATGCTGGTGGTCATCTGGTCTTTGCCGTTTGCAGTCGATGCGTGAAATTCGTCTTTTGTGCTTTTTTTCCTGAAGAGATCCAGACGACGTCAATGCATGACGCAGATGTGATGGAAGATGAGGCACTGACCGCTGATGCTCATCCTGGTCCTGCTGCTGCTGCTGGTCATTTGGAGCAGCAGCAGCATCTTCGACCGCAGACACCCAGACAGATGGGTTCAAACAGAGCGCCGACAATCAAAAGGCTAAACGTAATGCAATCTCGAAGATGTGAGCAAACACTGATCGCTCCGTCTCTCACGCGCCACAACACAACCAATCATCTGCCCCACCACCCCCACCCATCCACCGACCTACGACACCCCCTCCTCTCCCCTATGCAGCCGACCACCGTCTCTTCCTCGTCACCATCCTCCTCTGCAATCAGGCGCCAATCGCTCCTCCCTCCACTCCTCCATCCATCCGTATACGACTGCGGAGACGGGAAACGGACAAGTCAAATGGAAGCTGTAGGAGAGGCGCCGGAGGTGGAGTAGACGCCGGTGAAGATCGATGCTCGGCTGCGGAGGAGGATGAGGCGGAGGAGGAGGAGCAGTGGAGAGACGGAGAGCAATCGCGCTGATGGATTTGTCTGCGATCGGAATTATTCCGATGAATATTTGCCGTCGACAGACAGTGCGCGTCTTCTTGCAAGAAGATCCGCGCCCGTGTTTTACATTTCCCCCGAAGCACCAGGCCGTCCGTCCGTTGGTCGGCAGGCAGCCCTTCCCCTGGGGGCCGAGGAGGCGGCGGCGGCGGCGGGCGGTGGAGGAGGCGACGGTGGGCAGAGAATGACCAGAGAGGTTCGTCGAGGAAATCTGATTAAGATGAGGCCGGTCGTCTATTTATCAAAGTCATACATTCCACTGAGCAGAAGACCAACCGTCCGTCGAATGGGACGTGACCATCGACAGAAACAGGTCGACCAACCGATCACCCCCACCCACCCACCTACCCACCCACCCCCCGCTCCCTAAACCCTCCCTCGCTCGCTCTCCTTCTTTCCTCTCTTCCTATCTCTCTCTCCCTCTCTCATATATTCTCAATCTCTTTCTTACTCTTTCACTCTGTCTCTCTATTTCTTTCTTACTCACTTTCACTATCTCTCTCTCTGGCTCTGTCTCTCTCTCTCACTCTCTCTATCTCTCTCATTCTCTCACTCTCTCTCACACACACTCTCTCACTCTTCCTGACTCTGGCTATCTGTATCTATCTCTGTCTCTGTCTTTCTTCTTTTCGCTCGGACTTCTTCTCCAAACTCTGAATTAGTTGACACAGAATTAATTCTTGGTTCGCCTCAACTGTTGTGGGTTCTGTGAAGTCATAAAGAGAACATCCGACAGTAGAGAGGTGGACGAAGAGAGAAAAGAATGG
Organism: Allolobophora icterica; assembly: GCA_963556255.1. Lineage (NCBI taxonomy): Eukaryota > Metazoa > Annelida > Clitellata > Crassiclitellata > Lumbricidae > Allolobophora > Allolobophora icterica. The sequence goes on from OY744602.1 coordinate 103,327,098, forward strand.
GACAAGGCGAAGAAGAAGAGGAAATGTATCAGAGATGGAGAGAGAAGAAGAAGAAGAAGAAGAAGCAGAAATGGTTAGAATAGCTTTGCTTTGAAAGTCATCGTCTCATAATTATCTCTGCATGCATCCACTGCGCATCCATGGAACGACGGTTACGAGCGAAACTCATGCATGTCTCCATTCGAATATGACGATTATGGTCTTAATGATTCTGACGATGATGATGAATATGATGGTAAATGCATACTTCTGATGGTGATGTTGATAATGAAGAAGAAGAAGTAGACGAAGAAGAAGAAGAAGAAGAAGAAGTAGAAGAAGAAAAAAAGAAGAGGAAGATGATGACGATGACGATGATATAATTATTACAGTAAGATTAAGCCTTACACTTCCAGCTGTTGCATTGTTTCATAAAAAATGAATTGGGAGTGCGCATATTGGCATCTAAAATAATATCCATCTGCTGCAAAGCTATGTGTACATGCTGCACGACCTCAACTTCTGATATAAATTCTCTAATTAACTTCTACTTTCTGAACTGAATTGAATTTAAGTCACTTATTGATCACCAAGAAAATTTACAGAAAAATTGATCAAAATCAACTGGTGCCAATGGAAAACTCAGAGGAACCAGATGGGTCCCCGCTATATATAAAGAGTTGCACAATGACAGATTAATGTTTTAGGTGGCAGCATAAAGGTTAGTTTCTTAAATATACAAGTTATCGTTTAAGAAAACTGATGCATGTAGTTGTATTTAAGTCCATTAAACATGCAGTGATGATCACTATTTCAACCTCATTGAATATTCGATTTCATGAACCAAACCAACTTCTTCGCATGCATGGTAGTATTTTAGTCTTCATTCCGACTTTTTGGCCTTGAATTTGCGAATGAAATTTTAAGTTTACGATTATGATTATTTATTACGTATCTGAATTATATATATTTGTTGCTACAGGAGATCCAGAAGAACTACTCTCCACTGCTTGAAAAGTTGATCGAAGTTTTCGCTTGGAACTCCTTACTCGATCTAGAGCTGCTGCAGGAACAATTGCAATTAGCTGCATCACACACCTATCATTGTCTACCCAATGTTTCAAGCAACCTGTATGAATCCAACTCTCAAGTGACGACATTGCCTCGGAATAATTTCATCGCTCTTTCTCTGTCGCCCTTTCCCTTAGCTCAACAGAGGGACGTGGTGGGGTAGCGGTGTGTTCTGTGCCTTGTAACTGGAGGGTCGCAGGTTCGAATCTACCTCAAGCCACTGCGTATGTTTATATTCGTTTAATGAAACAACAGACATAACGCTGTAGGTGTACAAGGAAGTGAATTAAAATTGTTAATTGTTAATAATAGCTTAGTAAGAGTTAGAAAATAACATTCTAGATATGAAGTTTCGAGAGTCTTTATCTGGTAGATTAAAATTGTGAGGACGATTTCTTAGGGAGTAAGGAGTAATATGGTTGGTTGGGAATAAACATCTAATTGAGTGATTTTCATTGAGTAAAGCTGCTTTAAATAAGGCCATTTCGGCTTTGAGCACAAGCTCAGCTATGGAGGGAGAGATAGTTTGAACATATCCAAATCGTTTGAGTTTGTTCAGGAATTGTTCAAGGCGCAATTTATCGTCCCAGTGACGTCGATGTTCTGTCATATGGTCGTGTGCACTTCTGAACTCTGTAAGGAGGGCAATATCAAAATACAGTTGTATTGTATTGTATCTCTCTTTCTTTCTCTCTTTCTTTCTCTCTCTTTCTCTCTTGCTCTTGTTATGTCTCGCTATATATTTATCTTTCTTTTCTGTCTTTCTTTCTCTGGCTCACTCTTGATTTTTTCTCTTTATTTCTGTCTCCCTCTCAGTCTTTCAATCTCTTGCTCTTTCTATTTTTTCTTTATTTCTCTTTCCTCTTTCTCAGTCCTTTTGCTGTTTATTTCTCTTATTTCTTTCTCTCCTCTTTCTCTCTATCTGTGCGTGTGTGTATTACCGATGCCTCATCTCTTCTTCTTTCGATGACATAGAGATTCTCTGATGTAAAACGTGACCTGAATGCATTGCATCGTCATCGTCGTCGTATTCTTCGTGTCGTGGATGTTGTTGATGTAGATGCGACACATCTGTCGCTGCATCAACCGGAAGATGTTGACGCATCAGGTCGACGAAGTGATGATGATGTGAGAGGAAGAACGCAGCATCGCTGAGTGTTTATCAATTGATGACGATGGAGTGCCATGAACGGCTGCTGAGGAGAGAACCGGACACGATTACGACGCATTATAAGGACTGAGTAAGGACTGCAATAGGACAAAGTACTAAATAAGAACAGGACTTGCAGGGACTGAATAAGGACTGCCAAAAGGACAAAATAAGGACCGGAAATGGACTGTACGGAAAGACAAAACAAAGAAAGCGTTGGCGATACTGAATAGGGATTGATAACGACGGTGATGATGAAGATGATGAAGATGATGATGATGAAGATGATGATGATGATGATGAAGATGATTATGAAGGTGATGATGAAGAAGATGAAGATGAAGATGATGAAGTTTATGATGGAGACGATGATGACGATGAAGATGATGAAGCTGACGATAAAGATGATAATGATATAAAGGATGATGATGATGAAGATGATGAAAGTGATGACAGTGACGAAGATGAAGATGATGATGACGAAAATGATGATGATGCTAATGACTCTGATGTTGATGATGATTAAAATGATGATGATGAAGATGTCGTTGGTCTCTTTTCTGATGGATGTATTGTAATCGTCGGAATAGCAACGCAGTTCCTTCTGGTTTTCGTCTCCGATGACAATCACCCTCTTCTCCTTCCCTCACCCTTCGCTGCTCTCTATCTGTTCAGTGAGGCAGGGTAGAGGGCGTTGTGTGGATGGTCGAGTGGGTGAGAGTGAGTGGGTGGGAGGGAGGGTGTGTGGGGCCTGATGACGGAGGCGGGTCGATTGGCGATTAGTCGGTCGCTTGATGGTTGGCCGATGGTGATGGTGATGATGATGATTGGCGCTCTGGGATGCCCTCTGCCGTCGCACAATTGAATCTGCCTCTGCAGTCAGCGCACCAGCCTCAGTAGCAAGCGCTGCAGGAAGAGTGGATTATCAATAATTCCTGGATCATGTCCAACGGAAGCAATTCACTGATGGCAGGAAAAGGGAGAGACAGAGACAGCGAGAGAGGTAGACAGACAGACAGATAAGCAGACGGACATAAAGAAGAAGACAAAAGATGGGATAATCTGTTTAAAATGCTCCGTTTCTGACTTGGCTGAGCGCAGACCGACGTCATCAGGGAACGACGATCTATGACGCAAAGAATCGAAGCGAATTGCTCTTTCCCAGGACTAGTACCATATCACCAACAACAGTACCCTCCCATCCAGTACCAACCTCAGAACCATTATTCACATTAACATTTACACTGTAGCAGTACCACAGTATAATCTCCGCATCACCCTCACTGTGTCAACAGGACAATTTCCAAAATACTGTTCATAATAATTATGTCCACAGAACCATTTCCAAAATACCGCTGCCGCCCCTGTCACCACCATCACCAACACCAGCACCGCTACCTGCAGTTGTTACATTGTTCTATGTACTGATGATGATGATATGATGATGATAATAATAATAATGATTGAGATGATAATGATGATGACAAAGGTGATGATGGCATTTGAATCTCGAGTGAACATCAATCACGACCAGACAACATCATTTTGTTCCAATGAAACTGTTGCTGCTTCTGAAGATGATTATGATAGAGATGATGACGACGACGATATCTCAGGAAAATGAGCATCGTGTTACTGCGATGTTAACGACTCGCAACAAGAGATCGGTAGAGACACAGACAAAGAAACATAGGAACAAAGGGACAGACTAGGAGAGAGACGAAGATAGATAGGCAGATAGATAAATAGAGACAGAGGAAGAGAGACTGAGAGGGAGAGAGACAGGGACCAAGAAAGAAAGAGAAACAGATAGACACAGAGAGAGACACAATACAGAGAGTAACAGAGAGACAGAAAGAGAGATAGAAACATAGAGAGAAGAGAGGGACAGACAGAGAAAGAGAGAGAAAGAAAGAGAGAGAGAAAGAGAGAGCTGTTACATTGTTACAACTGTCCGAGAGAGGGAGAGAGAGAGCGAGAGAGAGAGAGCGAGAGAGAGAGACAGAGATACAGAGAGACAGAGACAGAGAGACAGACAGAGAGAGAGAGAGGAGAGAGAGAGAGAGAGGAGAGAGAGAGAGAAAGAGAGGACAGTTGTAATTGTAACTGCGTCGGTTGTAATCCGATGTGGCTTCAGATGCTGAGGTTGAATTGTTGGACAGATGTCGCTAGTAGTTTCCGGATGATTGGATGATTGGACGTGGTGCGGGCATCGCTTGCTTCTGAAGTCTTTGTTGTTGGCCGGATATCGATACGCTTGACTGACTGAGGATGCTGCGGCTGAACGTTCCTCTTGTTTGGAGCGTCACAGACACGCTTCACTAATTATCCTCAGCATCCGACTAATTGCTCCGGAATTCAAGACCTTGAGGCAATGAGTGAGAAACAGAGACAGATAGGCAGGCAGACAGACAGACAGACAGACAGACAGACAGACAGACAGACAGACAGACAGACAGACAGACAGACAGACAGATGGAAGTACAGATAGAGAGGCATAGACAGAAGGACAGTCAGACAGACATACTGAGACAGAGACTGTGTATATCTGCGCGTTGTCTTAGCTAAAGGTTCTGCGTGAACTTTCTAAAAATACATTGACACTGTCGTTTTCCGCCGAGGTTGGGCCTGGAGCGCCTCTGATCACGTCGGCGATATCTGGCATGGGACACGACTGAGCCCGACACTTACCCTATTATTTTCTCATCTGGCTCACGAATCCATCGGAGCTGCAGGCGAAGGCTCCGAACATGCAGCTATGTCTAGGAGGGTGATGTACTATACGCAATCACATGGGTGCCATGCCTTTGTAGCGGTCGCCTTGGACACACCCTGCAACACCCTGCCTCTTACAAGGTTTTTGACTCATTCCGAAAACAGTTATATTTATCAAATCTTCTGAGTCAATTAACTTTGTTTTCAGTTACGCCGCCATTTAAAAGAACAATACGTTGCCATTGACGATTGTGACGTCGTAAGCGCTTTAAAAGAATAGGTTTCCATTGACGAATGTGATGTGGTAGACATTTTTTATAAAACAATTAGATGCTTGCCCGTCATAAGACGGCAAAGGAAATTTGAAAATGTATTTTGTGAAGTTGCTGCTGAATAATTTAGTTAGATGGCTTACATAGCGGAACATAATGAATATGTTTATGCGTCTAAGTAAATTGACCAGTTTAAGCGTTTTCGCAACGTAAGCCATAAACAAGTTTAATCCCGTTTAAGTAACTTGGTCCTTAATTGAGCCGTTGAACCCATTAACCCTAACCCTCATTTCAGTGTTTTATCGGCGTAAGTAAATTGGGTTAATCCCATTTAGATATCATATCGGTGCAATATCAAATCATGTCGCTAATGCCGTTTTTGGTAGGTCTTCAGTTAACTTCGTTATATTTGTGGCCCGTTAAGTTGTTTCGATTCAGCATGTTAGCGATGTAAGCATATTATTTTAAGCGCGTTTTAAGCCGTTAGCTAAAGAGTAGCCGTTTACGATAATTATATTGAAACTAGCTGTAAACCCGTGAAAAATCACGGTATATAAAAACCAATTATTATTATTGCAGTGATAACAATAACGTCATATTATAGGCCTATAGCCGTCGTCAAGACAACCGTCGCCAAGGCGGCAGTATAGTGACGTCACAATAGTGTTTGTTTACGGGACAGACAGACAGACAGACAGACAGACAGACAGACAGACAGACAGACGTACAACGGTTATTATGTAAGTTGATTTACTTTGAACGAAGTGATCGTCGCGTTTGTGTCGTCATTGGTCATTTTCTTACTGAGACTATGACGTCACAATCGCCAACTGTAACGTATACAATAATATAATAGAACAGAAATGTAGTCAGTGATGGATGTCAGTCATGTTAGGATTCTCTCACTGGCTGTCTCCAACTAATTAATGACGTCACGTCATTAATTAGTTGGAGACAGCCAGTGGTACTTGGTACTTGGTGGTACGCGTTACTTGGTATGGATCGCAAATCTCGTGTTTTAACGAAGGTCCGGTGTAGATTCATGAATGAAAGTCTCCAAGTTACACTTAGACTCCGATTGTTGGCTGATAGAAAGCCAGGTGGCGCCAGACGGTATAGAAGTCACGTGATCCGTCGCATTCAGCATCCTTCTTGTCCTCTGTGCTTGTCCGCCTGTCTCTATGTCTGTGTCTTACTGTCTGTCTTTGTCTATCTTCGCTTAGTCTGTCTGTCTATGTGGCTTGCTCTCTGCCTGTATATTCGTCTGTCTGTCTGTCTGTCTGTCTGTCTGTCTGTCTGTCTGTCTGTCTGTCTGTCTGTCTGTCTGTCTGTCTGTCTGTCTGTCTGTCTGTCTGTCTGTCTGTCTGTCTGTCTGTCTGTGTCTGTCTGTGGGCTTCTGCTGAGATCATCGCCAGAATGGTTAACACAACAGGAGATGAGCCATGGTGGTCACCCATTCGAGATAAAAGAGGAGGAAGAGGTGGAGGAGGAGGAGGAGGAGGAGAAAGAGGTGGAGGAGGAGGAGGAGGAGGAGGAGGAGGAGGAGGAGGAGGAGAGAGAAGGCGAGGAGGCGAGAGAACGGTGGAGGGGGTGTTGGTCATCTCGAGTGACCGACGATTACATCTACTTTCGATGGATTTCATTTTCTAATTGATTCCAGGCGCACTTTCCACTCTCCTTCCACTCTCCTTCCTACCACCACCTCTCCCTCCATGCCTCCATTTCTCCATGCTTCTCTCTCTGTCTCTCTTTCTCTCTGTCTCTCTTTCTCTCTTTCTCTCTCGTCGGTTGCAGCGCAAATCTTCGCCGAAGCTGCCGCAAGTAATTGATAAATCTTGATTAAGGGACGTGCGTCGTAATTGCTTCGTCCAGTCGCTGGTCACTTGGACCTTTCTGGTCACTTCAATTGGTCAACCGACGACCGACCGACTGACCGCAACCACCATCGCTGTCATCATCATCATCGTCGTCGTCGGCGTCATCATCTTCCTATTGCCCTGTCCAATGCAATTCCTCTGAGAAATTATCTTCTCTCTCTCTCTCTCTCTTCTCTCTCTCTCTCTCTCTCTCTCTCTCTCTCTCTCTCTCTCTCTCTCTCTCTCTCTCTCTCTCTCTCTCTCTCTCTCTCTCTCTCTCTCTCTCTCTCTCTCTCTCTGTTTGTCTGTCTGTCTGTCTGTCTCCTCCCTCCTGCCTTCGTCCCTGCATCGACCATTTCGCGCCAGTTTCTCACTCGTCTTTCCCTTGCCAGTCGAGCTCACTCTAGCCCTCTGTCGGTCCCCTATCTCTTCCCTCTCCCATTCCTTCTTCCAGTCCTTCCCTCGGCCACTCCCTTCGCTCCCATTCCGTTCTTGACGGATGAAACTGATCGTCGACTGACGCCTCGCATCCATTAAATGGTCTGAATTATTAACGAATCTTCTTCGTCCATTGTCTCTTCCTCCGTCTCTGTCCACCTCCATCTCATCCCAGGTATCGGTCGCTCTTTCTAGGAACCTGTCTCTCTGCCTCCCTCCTTTCCTTCCTGTCTGTCTTTCTGCCTTCCTTCCTTCCTTCCTTCATTCCGTCCTTCCTTCTTTCCTTCCTTCCTTCCTTCCTTCCTTCCTTCCTTCCTTCCTTCCTTCCTTCCTTCCTTCCTTCCTTCCTTCCTTCCTTCCTTCCTTCCTTCCTTCCTTCCTTCCTTCCTTCCTTCCTTCCTTCCTTCCTTCCTTCCTTCCTTCCTTCCTTCCTTCCTTACCTCCTTCCTTCCTTCTCTCCTTCCTTCTTTCTTTCTTTCTTTCTTTCTTTCTTTCTTTCCTTCCTTCCTTCCTTCCTTCCTTCCTTCCTTCCTTCCTTCCTTCCTTCCTTCCTTCCTTCCTTCCTTCCTTCCTTCCTTCCTTCCTTCCTGCCTGTCTGTCATTTCTGTTTGCCTGCCTGTCTGCCTGCCTACCTAAGCGTTGAAAATGTCTGCTGCTGTTTTTGAGCGACCTGTCCTGCATAAAACAGAAGCCGCATTAAGAGCAACAGTGCAGCGCTTATGTTCTCATCCGTCTTCAGGCGCTTACCCTGTTCCGGATTTATCTCTTTCTCCCTGGACTGGTTACCCTTCCCTTTTCGCGATATGTTCAGATGGAGAGGGGCGAAGGTAGAGTGGAAAATGGTTCTTTACTGGCGCCCTTTATCCGTCATTCACGTCGCACCTTTGTCACTGCACGGCATTTACACGGGAGACGCCACATGGCGACGCAAGGGAGAGCCACGCTTTATCGATCCACGCTCATCCGAACATCTCACCTATTGACCGGCATCTGTTCGTCCTCTTACACTTCCTCCTCGTCCTCTTATTCCGCCTCATCATCTTCTTAATCCTCATCCTCTTCTTGTTCCTCCTCGTCCTCTTCTTCTTCCTCCTCTTATTCCTCCTCCTCCTCCTCTCATTCCTCCTCCTCTGCTCCTCCTCCTCCTATTCCTCCTCTGCTTCCTCACTGGGCCATAGGTCGATGCCTTGGGCAAAAGAAAGGAAAATCGCTGTACGTTAGTTAAAAAATTAATGACAGTCACGGGATACTTGAAAAGGTCTTGAGTTGTGACATGATGATATGTCGCATTCTTCACATGGTCGAGAAGACTGCTACACGTATAGCGGGTCCAGCGACAGAGAAGGAACAGTCGCCAAACTTTGTATGGTCTGAGTCGGTTCCATAGTAAAGATCCATGGATCAGGGTGGATGGTGTTTAGAGTTGGGGCGGCGAATTAAGGTAAGAGGAACTCTGAGGAAGAGGAGGACTGGGGGTAGGATTTGTGAAGAGGAATGTTTTTAGTTTTCAGTAGTACGAGTGACAGAGAATATTATGTCGATTCGTTTCCATTATATTATACACTTAGATGTCCTCTGGAAGAAAAGAAACTACGGATGTTAAGTCCATCCTCTGTCGAATATTTACGCCGAATAAAGCAGAAGAGGGAGATGATGATGATGATTATGATAATGAAGAAGATAAAAATGAAGTAAAATAGGAAAAAAATAAGATGAGAAAAGAAGAAGAACAAAGAAGAGAAAGAAGAAGAAAAAGAAGACGAAAGAGAAATTGTAAACTCCAATTTTTTCTAAAGAAAGAAGAAGCTTAAAGGTCAATCCTCGAAGCTATCTCCAAGAGGCATCTATGGGTATAAAGTGTAAGCGGCTTCAGGTATCTTGGCCTCGGCCTACGAGGGCGTATGTCCAGTCCCTCTCTCTCCGTCTGAGCTTCCCACTCACAGACTGACACAGAGTACCGTCATTAGACCTACAGCTGAATTGACAAGGGGCACAAGTGGAGACTAAGTCTCGAAACAAATTCTGCTGTAACCAGAATTTGAACCCCGACCTATCGGTTGATAGTCGAGCACGCTAACCACTGGACAAGAGTGGAAAATGTGCGCTTCACGTCGCCATCTAGCGAATGTATCTTTCAAAATTTAATTATTGCTGATCGGTAGGTGGCATTACACATTCCATGCAGCATACATTATACAAAACAATGCAAGTGGAATTTGACAATGCCCTCCTTACAAAGTTCAGACTCGCACATAGTGACCGGGGTCTAGAGAGACTGAGATAGGAGGAGGATCGGGTGGAGCGGGTTGCCTAGGATGGTGAAGAGATCACGGAGTTACTTGGGCTGGGAATATTGTAGGAGTTGTAGGTTAGTGATAGGACTTTGAAGTGGACAATCAACGACCTCTTGCTCCGTTTTTACACGAAAGGCGAGAATTTTCTAAAATCTAATTTTAATTTCGTAGACAACTTTCGCATTGGTTTGAAGAATGTGTATAGTTTTATTTCAGCGTCGAAACAAAGAAAACGAGTTCCGCTTAGGCAAAACGTGAATTGGTGAAAATCACAATATAGTCATTCACTCATCATAATTTGCTACAAGCTTGAAGCTCATCTATCCATTTATCATTTCATTGGAGTTTCCACTCGAATTAAAGTCTCCATTCTTCAACTACTCCTCCTCTGATCCATCCATTCATTCGCCTTTCTATCTCTCCCTAGTCCTCAACAAAACCCATCTGAACACCTTATTCTGCTTCTCCTTTCTCTAGTCTTATGTCAACCGGACTTAATTCTTCATTTAGCATCTCTTCACAATACCTTTGACATGACCCCGGCGCTCGTGAATCAGCTGATGCCCTGCGCCTAGCTTTTATGCAACACCTTAGACATTTTCAATATACGATTACGATTTAACTCCAAAGAGTATCTTGGAAGGGTCATAAGCAGGCAGTTCAGGAAAAGCCAAAAAGTAAATGAGTAATAACTGACTAACACGTATGACTGTTAGCGAAGACGGTCATTGAGAAAAGCGAAATGCTGAAACAGTTATAAACAGAAGATGTAGAGAAACATTAAAGGAATGATACGCTTGCGTGGCAGATTCATGGTCTACGTTCCGACACAGTTAGGCCTAATAGACTCCAACAGGTCTGTAGTCATCTAGGAATTTCTAACTTGTAGTTGAGATTCTATGTTTTTGAATTGTTACAGATCCATCCAAGTTCATTCCTTCTGATTTCTATGTAACATGAATAACTGAAACTGATCCGTCCTTCAATTAAGAGAATAGGATTAGAAAAAGCCTCTATTACTGGCAGCCATGACTTGTATTGCTCCATATATATAATATCTCTGTATATCCAATCTTATTAACCTTCCAGCATACCCTAATAATTGGCCCGTATCATGTTCATATAATATTATGCGACCTTAACAGCACATGCTGGCAGGATTCTACAGTCAAATGCCACTTCCTCCCTTCATCATCTTTCCTCAGGCTATTGGTCCAGATACGTCCAAGCTCCGATTGTATTTCAATGCGTGGCATTGGTCTGAGGACCATAGTTTACTAAACATTAAACGTTGGCCAACACAGTATTTAAAGTCAGTGTTAATTCCCTACACTTATCAACATTCAGCGAGACCATTTGAGAGTTGTTCTTGGTGAACGAAATGTTTATGTTGCTGGAACTCTCTGTCTCTGTCTCTGTCTCTGTCTCTGTCTCTCTCTCTCTCTCTGTCTCTGTCTCTCTCTGTCTCTCTCTGTCTCTGTCTCTCTCTGTCTCTCTCTGTCTCTCTCTGTCTCTGTCTCTCTGTCTCTGTGTCTCTGTGTCTCTGTCTCTGTCTGTCTGTATGTCTGTCTGTCTGTCTGTCTGTCTGTCTGTCTGTCTGTCTGTCTGTCTGTCTCTCTCTCTCTCTCTCTCTCTCTCTCTCTCTCTCTCTCTCTCTCTCTCTCTCTCTCTCTCTCTCTCTCTCTCTCTCTGTCTTTGTATCTGTTCGTTCTGTTTAGTCGCTAATGCCATTTCATTCTACTTGCCTTTGTAGAAATGCTTATACACCATAGGCTGCCCCATCTCTCTGTCTCTCTCCGTCTCTCTGTCTCTCTGTCTGTCTGTCTCTCTCTCTCTCTTGGGGGATTGAGCTTATAGATATTGACCTAATTGTGGCTTGGTATTGGTGCATCAAATGCTGGCGCGATAGAAATTACTACTTAATAATGATAATTATTTGTACGCACGCCCAATGCATGCACAAATTAATCAGAGGGATGTTAGGATGCCAGGAGACCTCGTCTGACCTCGGCAAATTTTGATACATGGAGGAGCCAGTGGCAATTGCTGTTATTGTTATTATTAGGGCCAACCAGTTACTATTGTTATTACTTATGGTCATAGGCGTAGCTACATGGAGGCAAGAGGAGGCATTTGCCTCCTCTTGGTTTCCAGATTTTAACATTTTCCTTGGGTTATAGCCCTGCATCCTCAAGTAAACCCCATTAGAGGTGGATGTTTCCTCCTCTTGAACGGAAGAACAAATTCCCCAAAAAGGTCATCAAATGTTTTGGTGAAGAAATTGGAAAAAAGTCTTCGAATGTATCAATGACTAACAAACAAAAAACTTTTTTCGTAGCAAAAATTTTAGAAAAGATGCCGAAATTCTGAAATTCTCAGAGCGAAATTCTGAAATTCTCAGGGGTTTTTGCTACCGCCCTTCGGACGCTGAAAAATATCCCCCTCACCTCTCAAACAAGATCGCCGCCACTGCATCAAAGTTTTGACAAGCACTAGTTGCCTCCTCTTGAATTGAAGTCTTGCTACGCTCCTGCTTATGGTATTACCACGTACTATTAGGCTACTATTACTACTACTATTCTGTCGGAAGGCTTTCCATCGTAGTTTCAAATGACTTTTCATAAGATTTTCATCGCCATTTCATTTTCATGTTGAATTGATCGCTGCTACGTCGTCCGATTAAATTACATAATTATCCACTTGGTTAATTCCTGATTGCTCGCTAGACTATCATTTCTGTGCTCTTGATTTCCAACTGCAAAAAGTGAAATTGTGAAGCTATATCCCTTCGGTTTGAGGGTACCAAGTTTACTCTCACTCTCCAACTCGTGGATGATGGTAAGAAAAAAACTTCTGAATACTTCCGAAAGTATAAAAGCGAAGTTTTCAAGCTATTCCATCCCGGTTCCGCTGCGGCACCATCTGATGACCACCATTATAACCTGTCTTCCCGGCTTGACCGCGGATTCTGACCTGGCAGCGAAACCAACCAAACCACCTGGTTCTTGCGGACCTTAGTTTATATAGCGCCGCTATTCATGCTGGTATCCTGATTTTGTATGGTGCTGTTAAACTTCGGATATTTACAGTTACATTACACGGCCTTTTCACTTTGGCTTTCTTCTTTCTGTTTTCCTTCATTTTCGGAATTAACACAGCTGATTTCACTTTGTTGAGGATTACTAAGCCAGACTTTTTCATACTGTGGTCCGCAGACTAAGAGGGGTCCGCGTTCTGAAAATATTCATTAATGATCAACACTGCATGGTTTTAGCATTAACATCCTGCGTTTTCAAATTCATAAACTACTTATAGTACGCCTGTAACTGTATGGTCCACATGGGCCAGATTGGGTATTCGATCACACCGGGTTATGACGCTGTTGCTAAATACTTGGATCCGCGAGCTATGCCTACAAAAATTAGGGTCCCTGGTCCAAGAAGTTTGAAAACCACTGTACATAGCGGTGCAGCCCAAAACTTAGGCTAATGAAGGCCATTATCTCATAGCAGTGGAAGACCAGGATGTTCTCTTGGCACTATGACTATATTTGGTCACACATAGCCATATCCTTTTCTTCTCAATTGATGTATGAAGCGTCATCTTCTGAAGTTATATGTAAGGAAGATTGCAAGTGTCCAAATAATAACCATATCGCTTTCTAAGAATCTCACAATAGCGCTGCCTAAGTTACGTTAATGATAATCAAGAACAACAGGTTCGATGCAAATCAGCGAATCACTAGTACTCCGATAACTACAGTAAGGGTGTAGAAGGGTCACCCAATGAGCGCCTCTGATTAGCGAACTCTGTGAGAGGCGCTATGTCAGTGGCGGCGGCGCCTATGTTTGTTGTACGACTTTTGCCGTACCACTTTTTAAGGTTTAACGGCAAAAACATAATTTTTCCGTACGCTTTTACCCAGACCTTCTAATTTGCCGTACTACTTTTCAAATCTTGGCGCCGCCACTGCGCTATGTCAATGTTCAGATACAATACAATACAATGCCAATGGTGAGATTCCACAGACAGGGATAGCCCAACTTACAAATTACGATCCACAGTTGATAGTATGCATTAGATACCGTGCATTGAGTTCCCGGACTATGTAACTGTGAAGAGGAGCGAAGAAATGCGGGCGAAAGTCGAGATAGATATCACATTTCACTACATATTCAACAACTAGGACCTACACAGTTATGTGTTATTATTGTTCTGAAGCTAGAGAAGTTTCCTGATAATTACTCTTTCAATTAAAGAAGTCGCGACCTTTTGATCTCAACGTTTACTGCACTTTAAGCATTGCTAAATAAATATTAGCTGAGAAAAATCGCCGTCTTTATTTGAATCGTACTATTTATTATCTGCTGAACTTTTTCATCGATTGTCGGCAGAAGATTCGAGACGCAGAAAGCACAGAAGATGCCTTTGACAACAACTTCTGTTCATCGATGGATCTGATTCTGAGGCAGAGTTCAACAAGTTCACGCATTTCCACTGAAGTCTCTTTCCTAATGTCACCGACTGCTTGTATGTGTTCGTGAATGTTTGCGTAGATCTTTGTCTTTGTCTCTTCAAATTCTCTACTTCAGAGGAAGGTGACTTCATTGCAATCAACGGATGGAGATATTGATTATGGATGGAAGGAGCCGGAAGTGGTGGCGATGAAGAGGAATTATATTAATCAGGTGGTAGAATGTAGCCTAAACAATGTGACCTTTATGGCATGTCAAAGTACTGTGGTAAACACAGCTACTTAGACGCACTGAGCGCGCGCCTAGGGCCCCCAACTCTCGGACTCGGTGGGCCCCAAACGAAGGAAACTATTTTTTTCAATTATAAAATTATCCAATACAATTTGTGATGAATTCGTCACAATAATAGGGACAGTTTAAGAGCTCAATTTATTCGAGAAGTAAAACTGGCCACGTATTTTGCATTGATTGTTGATTCAACAACCGAAGTCAGTTTTTGTGTGTGACTAAAATTATTAAATCAAATAACGACATTCCTTTAAAATAGTTTACAGGCTATATAACTAATCATAATTACCGTGACATAGTCAATAACACTCACAAAATGGCTTCAAGTTCAACTTCGTGGGCTTTTGCACAGCAGTACATGATAGGCTAAACACCAATAGAGTCGCAGACTCGGTCTTCATGTTCATAAGGGCCCCAAAATATTTGCGCCTAAGGCCCCTTTTTCTACTAACGCGCATATGGTGGTAAAGGTGGTATAGCTGCGTCCTCGTAAGCCTTGCGCATGTACTTGTTCGAAGAAGAGAAGTCGACTCGATCCCCAGCGCCTTCAACTGGACAAGAAACAACGATTTGAAATTTTAACAATAACAATCAACAACAACAAGACGATTACAGTCTCATAGAGAGAGAGAGAGAGAGAGAGAGATGAGAGAGAGAGAGAGAGAGAGAGAGAGAGAGAGAGAGAGAGAGAGAGAGAGAGAGGAGAGATGAGAGAGAGAGAGAGAGAGAGAGAGAGAGAGAGAGAGAGAGAGAGAGAGAAAAAGTTTCGTAATCGTAATTTCCAAACTTCTAAAGCGCTACTCGAAGGCCAAGCGCAGAGCATCAGTCTATTCACGAGTGCTACGTCAAATCAGAGGGGTTCCAGAGAATAATCCAAGAGTTTGTTACAAATGCACCACAATCGATCGATCTGCCCAAGATGTCTGCAGGTCCTTCATTCCAAGCACTTTCTTTATTGCTCTCTCCTCTCTCTCTCTCTCTCTCTCTCTCCTCTCTCTCTCTCTCTCTCTCTCTCTCTCTCTCTCTCTCTCTCTCTCTCTCTCTCTCTGCCTGCATCTCTCTCTTTCTGCATCTCTCTTTCTCTCTCCGCTCTCTTTCGCTCTACCTTTCTTTCTCTTGCTCTCCCTTTAACCAATAACAAAAATAAAGTTAAACATTGAACATAAAATTTAATTAAAAACTGTGAGCGAGGTGACAACAAATAAAATTATTTAAAGCATATTAAGTGAAATTTTTTGGGAAATGATGATAATGAGCGAAAAATACTTGGCCTAAAGGCAACAGATTGTAAAAGCAGTCCCTGGTTCCTGTGACAGTTAGGAAAATAAAGAATTGAAGAATTGAAGCAGGCATCGGTGTTGCCACAACTCTACCTAAAGGATCAACACTCCTCTACTGGTCTCCAACGCCAAATGAACTGACCACGAACAATCCTCGAACAACTGATTGGGGGAAGTTTTCAAACGA
>OY744602.1:103348102-103428102 GCA_963556255.1 Allolobophora icterica
AGTTTGCCTTAGGCTCTCCTATACAACTCTACATACACTGAACGCTTGGCGGCCACCTAACTACCCGAAGATCCAACAGGGATCGGACACCAAAAAGCCAAGGGGCCGATCATCTCTCGACGTCTCTTTATATAGCTTAGGCCACTCCCTCTAAGGAACTGGTCAAGCGTAAAGAGGGTAACTGAGAGCATATATGAGATAAGAGGGCAGCATGTAACATACCCCCACATCCCAAAGTGGCAGAAACTACCACGTTTCTGACAAAAACACACAAAAACTGGCAAATCTTAACTACCCAAGAAACTATACAACTAATATTTACATTCATCACAGTATTTTTTAGATAATTTTCGTAATTTTTCGCAACAGTCTGTTCAAAAATGTTCAACTTCTCGATTGCAACAGTTCATTCTAAGTATTTACAAAGTCTATTTTAAAAAAGTCAAGCATGTACATACATTAATATACTATCAAGTTTCAAAATCCTAGCAGAAATCTTCGAAACTTCTCACGATACAAAAAATACTCAAAAAGTTAACCTATCGTAAGCCTAACAATGCAATCATCGCAAGGCTATGACTCATCTCACCAACAACAATATACCTTTCCTTGCGAGATAAGGTTATAGACTAAATACTTCTCATAATGTGCAACATCCCAATACCATGCAGCACTCCTAAACATCAAGAAACCCTTCCTTGCGGGATAAGGCCAAACGTAAGCTGAACACTACACATCATCTCACCACGAAAAATCACGAAGACTATAGCAACTATTCAGACATCGCAAAAAAAATCCTCTTACTACATCATAATAACCACAAGAACACAGCCTAATCCACTAATCACATACACGATTAACCAAAACATTGCACAGTGTCAATACATTCGGTACACATCCAAAACATCAAAGAAATTACGAAACACTCAACACCGACATACAACCAAAGAAAAACATCCAAGCCAAAAGCACCAAAAGACCTGAAACAAACAGCAAAATTTCTCTCCTGAAGCAACACCGTAAAACTCTAAAACTGACTCCAAGGATCCTGAGCGACGTGACGAATTCCTGCGATGAACAAAGTCCAATTCTCAGCATTGAACACGCTTGTCCAACGCCGATATGGGCAAGTGATGAGACCATGCTCCAAGTGACCGTCGCAAAGCGTAGTCCGAAGTGACCACAACGTTCCGTGGTCGCGACGCGTATTCCAAGTGCCAACACACTCCATCGCGTAGCACGGTCGAAGCAATACCATCGGAAGAGTTCCCGACAGTGAGGTATCCCCAGCGTAGCAGCATAGTGTCGTCAGAAGGAACACTATTGCCACGAACTTGGTCGAAGAAGCGGAAGATCGCTTCGACACTCGTAGTCGCTTGCTCCGTCGACATCCACAAACCCGATCCACAACAGAACATCTCTGCAAGTAAACACTTACAGAAGCATTAGAGTCATCATCACTCTTCACAACAGTCATACTTGACATGAAATACGTCAGTGCATCAACGCATAACACCTTCGCCGACACATTTTCAATCAATCCAAATGCAGAGCACAAATATTTATGATGCGTGTAAAAAGAAAACCACTGGCAAACAGACATCATTGTACAAGATATGCCACTGCCTTGGAATACAGTCCAACTAAACGAAAGGCAACAACAAAGCCAATTCGCATGAAGCGAGTCATTCACCAAAACCATAGTACCACAACTCACAGTAACCGAAAGCTCAAAACATTCGCTCATACAACAAACTTCTTGAGTCAAATGCATCTCTTGACACCACAAAACATCCTGTGACTCAGAGTTATCAAACACAGGCAAGTCCTTCCTGTCAAACTCAAATCAATTACATCCGTCGTGCATTCACAAATCAAATCATTCGGATGCAAAGTTACTGTCAAACTCTGTCTATCCTGAACACATCCATGAGGCACAAACACATTCTCATTCACCTCATCCGAACTATTTACCAAACTATCAACATATTCAACCCTGTTCACAGTCGCTTTCACATCACTCGGCTTATCGTTGTCGGTGTCAAACGACAGAACTAAAATCTACCGTAGATACACATTCATCCACAGCCACGCCTTTAGCCAACTGAAGACCATCCTTCTCCACAACATGCAGAAACGCAATACTCGCATTTGAGTCCACCAACAAATCTTTCGGAATACTTTCAAACGACTCATTCAAGATTCCGTTAACCAATTCACATTCGTTCCATGCATTGACCACTATCTCACTCGACTCATCATTCGCAAATAAAGTTGACAAAACATACTCATCTTGACAGAAACAAAGTAAGTCAACTGGCGCAACATCGTCCTCGTTGTCTTCGTCAAACAACCGAACCAAATCGTCCGACGACACACCATCAACATCCGAAGTGTTTGCCCTTGGCTCACCAAAGAACTCAGGAGTATTAGAAAACACATTTATATATTCAACACAACCAGAATACCTGCACACATTAATCTCATCCGTTTCAGTGAACAAACTCGATAAATCACCTTCATAAATCACTTCGTTCAGTCGCGTATCGTCACAGTCATTAATTTCGTGAGACTCAGTGTACGAACTATCAGATATATTTAGTGGCAGTGTTTCAGCCAGTTCGCCCTTCGCCTGAATTTCCATTCGAACTGAACAACCAACCACGCCTTGCATAAGTTTATCGTCGCGAGTCTCAACAGAATCACGCAAGCCTCCACTTGACAGTGCACAGACACTCCCTGCATTTTCAACTGTCTCTTGCGTCTCAACCAGTTCAACGACAGGCGCCAAAACACAACCACACTCCTCTGCCTGTACTTCTATCTGCGGTTCTACCTGTGCTTTCCCCCTCTTTACTTCCAACTTTTCCTGTTTTTCGAATTCCTTCACGATGTCAATCAACAAATACAGATGCAAACCGGAGGTAAACCCTCGGTTTCGTAGCCTAAGCTATCCAACTTTTTCTTAACCTCTGCAGATGACATTTTCAAAATATCTTGTAAAGTTATCGGACTATCCTTAAACGACTTAGCCATTTTCCAACCTTACGCAAGTCCACAATTTCAAAGCAAGAATTTAGGACAGAAACTATCGCAAATTTCAAAATTTCAAAACGGAACTTTCAAAATTTCAAAACGGAGTATCAAATTCAACTTTCCGCACTTTCAAAATTTCAATACGGACTATAAAAATTTCAAAACCGACTATCACAATTCGAAATTCTTCTATTCAAAATTCCAAATTTCCATACTTAAACTTTACTCTCAAAATTCAATTTCCAAATTAAACTTTCAAAATTCAGAAATTCACATGTTACTTCATCTACTAAAATTCAAATTTCTTCGGACGAAAGCCCCCATATGTAAGGTCCCATTATATTTAAATGAAATAGCTCAGTCTAGGTATGATTAAAATGGTTTATTCACAACATAACATGTAAGCGAGTTATACCTTTCGTCATTTCACCACAGAAGAACGGTAGACAACACAACACGTGCTACTTCTTCGTCGGCATAGAAGAATCGACACTCACAAAGTTTGAAGAAGAGCACTCCTAACATGAGCCTCAAACGTACACGATAAATGCAGCGCTGTCGGCCTCAGTGGGCAACGAGACAACGAGCTAGAAAATAAGGAGTTTGCCTTAGGCTCTCCTATACAACTCTACATACACTGAACGCTTGGCGGCCACCTAACTACCCGAAGATCCAACAGGGATCGGACACCAAAAAGCCAAGGGGCTGATCATCTCTCGACGTCTCTTTATATAGCTTAGGCCACTCCCTCTAAGGAACTGGTCAAGCGTAAAGAGGGTAACTGAGAGCATATATGAGATAAGAGGGCAGCATGTAACAATATATATATATATATATATATATATATATATATATATATGTATATATATATATATATGAGAGAGAGACAGAGACAGAGACAGAGACAGAGACAGAGACAGACAGAGACAGACAGAGACAGAGACAGAGAGAGACAGAGACAGACAGACACACACACACAGAGCCAGAGAGAGAGAACAAAGAGTTTGTTACAAATGCACCACAATTGTGGTGCATTTGTGACAAACTATGCACTTTCTTCTCTCTTTCTCCTTCTGTCTTTATCTTTCTTTCTTTCTCTGTCTTTAAAAAATAAAGATATAAAGTTAAAAATTGAACATAAAATTTAATTTAAAAATGTGAGCGAGGTGACAATTAATAAAATAATTTAAATGATATCAGTTGAAATATTTTGGGAAATTAAAATTTTGAGCGGAAAAAACCTGGCCTAAGGAGAACAGATTGTAAAAGCAGTCCCTGTTTCCTGTGACAGTTAGGGGAAAAAAGAATTGAAGAATTGAAGCATGCATCGGTATTGCCACAACTCTACCTAAAATCTAGTTGGAACCGGATCGGAAGAACCATTGTCTGACGACTCTCCAGTCAGGGCGACGAATAAATGACCAACTCTCCTCTACTGGTCTCTAAAGCTAAATGAACTGACGGCGAACAATCCTCGAACAACTGATTGGATGAGGTTTTCAAGCGAGAACTTAGGAAGAATTGTCTTGAGGAATAGAGTACTAGGGTCGCGAGTAAACGGATGGAAAGGACGGATTGGAATCAGGAGAACAGATGGGAACCTTCAATCCAACCAAATTAATCGTCTACAACTCATCCGAAATTCACTGACCCGAGCTGTCACCAGGACCTTCGCGAACTCTTCACCATCCATCCACACCGCTCTACCCGATCCTCTTCGTATTTTACTCTCTTCCGTCCCTCAGTTACTACATTGCGTTAAGTGAATCGGCTTGATCTTTTGTTCCCAGGGCTAAAACTGCCTTGGCCCAGCACCGGACGTTTGCTGTTGTGGGTCCCACGATCTGGAATGACCTTCCCCTTCTGCTCAATGCTAAACTAATGACTGGCTTTTCCTCATCGGTCTTGCGTTCCCTAAAGGCAATTCTGTTTTCCCGGGGCTTCTGTGCTGAGAGCGCCTCTGAATAGTTATTCTGCGAGAGGCGCTTTATACATTTCTAGATACAATACAATACAATGCAATACTACTCACCTCAAGTTATCCGATCCATATCCCACAATGCTCCTCAACTCTGTAAGGAACTTCCTACTGAAATCCGCATATTCTCAGCTCCTCCACGAATACCGCCACTCACCCAACTCACAAACTTTCTATTCCAAAATAAAGTTTCACCTCGTCGAATTCCTACAATAGTCCGTCCAATCCTCCACCTTCTAAGCTTTCTTGTCCTCAACGAAACCCGCCTCAGCAGCCGCTCTGCCTTCTCTCTTTGATCTATCCGGCAACCGAACTCGGACCTCTACTGGACATCGATCTCTTGACAACTTCGTTGATAAGACGCAGCGCTCGTGAATAAGCTGGTACCCTGCGCTTAACTTGGAGTAGCGCTTTATTAATTTGGAGTGTACTATTACGCATACAATTACGAGAGAACAGAAGGCAAACAGACGGGGAACAAGGACTTTTAAAATGCTGTAGCTCTCTGTATAGTCTTTTTTTTTATTAATACAGATGTACAGCTAAACAACATTCTTCTTCAATCGACTTCCGGGGTTTGAGGACAACACGCATAATTAGTATCTTGTATCAGGATATATGCACTGGCTTCCTGTTGCTGAACGAGTAATATTGAAGATCCTTCGACTAGAACGGTCTTCAACTGTCAGCGTAGCCTCGGCTCATATCGTGTAACTCTTGTGTTCCAGTCTCGCTTCAACCAGGTTGGCGATGGTTGCGCTCTGCTATCCGTGGGAATATGCAGGTGTCGCGTTACCGCACATCAGCTCAGGTAAGAAAGTACCCTTTCTTGTGTTCTCCCATAGCTGTTACGTTCGACTCTTTCAACACAAGTTTCCAAACCACTTCAATGGTACATCTATATAAATAAAGAGAAGACTCTGTCTGTCTGTCTGTCTGTCTGTCTGTCTGTCTGTCTGTCTGTCACAGCGATCTTTGACCGCGATGCATTTCTACAGCTTTGGACCTTTTCACTCGAAACCTTCACTACTGTCTCGGGGTGGGCATTACACACCCAGTGTGAGGCTTCGCGTCCCCCGCTTTCACCGCTACCATGGTGTCCCGGCCCAAAACCTCCGAAACCCGGGCAACGCCGGGTAAACCAGCTAGTGTTTAAATAAGTGAGAGAAACATGTGCCACAAAAGGCGCTAAATTAATCATCTTCAGGAATATCTATATGCATGCATAGACGTGAGGCGTAGACGCAGAGAGATAGACGGAAAGGAGGAGAGGGTGAGAGAGAGAAAGAGAGAGAGAAAGACAGAGAGAGAGAGAGAGAGAGAGAGAGAGAGAGAGAGAGAGAGAGAGAGAGAGAGAGAGAGAGAGAGAGAGAGAGAGAGAGAGAGAGAGAGAGAGAGAGAGAGAGAGAGAGATGGGGGTATGGAGAGGCTAGTTAAGGCGGATGAATGGTTGGACCAGGTTAAGAATTCATGAAGAGGTGAGTCTAGATTGGAATGCAAAGCCTGACGGATGATATAGAGGAACCTGAGGTAAGTGATGGTGAGTAAGCTGTGGAATTGATGCCGAAACTGAGAATTTTCGAAATCCGGGAAGAGATCTTTCCAGAGTCGAGGTGCAGTGTGGTTAGTAGATCGGATGGAGAAGGAGTAGTAAGAGAATCTTGAGGTGTATACACTGTACAAGGAGGAGGAGGATGTATTGGATGGAAGACAATAGGAAGAATTGATGTAGGGTAAATGAGAGCCGTACATCGCCTCTAACCTTGACTCTTCTTCATCCTGTCGCTGCCTGATGCCTCGATTCTCCTTCGGACGAGTGCTCGGATCATCTCCTCCAGTTGAGATGCGTCTCTTTTCTTCTGCATCTCTTCCAGTTCACGGATCATTGCCTCCCCCTCCGCAGCTTCACCAACCTCCGCTCTCTTCTGCTCATCTTCTATTCTTTTGTGTGGATAAACAAACGAATTCGACTTAAAGACCAACAGCAGCAGAACGAACAATGACAAAGTTCTCGTGAACGCCATCACCATAGCAACAACACCTCCAGCAGCAGCAACAACAATAGACGAAGTCTGGACTCGAATGGAATCTCGAGAAGATGCTGACGATGAACTCAGTCGCAGACAAGAGGTTCTGCCGTTTCATAAATTATATAGTGTCCTAGTCTTAATAATTATGTATCATCAATCTTCTACGGTGGTATGCCAAATCGCCCCCTCCACGGCTACAGCAGCAGAGCCGACACCCACATCATCATCATCATATGTATGTAGCACCCTCACGCTCACCAAAGCAGTCTGTCTGTCTGTCTGACTGTCTACATGCATTTGAACCTTTATTTTGTCGAAAACTACTGTAGCTTTTGTTTCAAAGGTTATCGACAAGAAGTATTGGATAAATAGAGATTATTATCTCACAATTATCATTTATTTCAGATTGCAAACGATGCCACTCCGTTGTCCAATCCTCTGACCAGCATCTGGGTCCATCAGCGATCTTCGGTGTATCTCTCTTTGTCTCCGTCTGTCTGTGCCTTTGTACCGGTCTCTGTCATTTCATTCGTTACTAAATTGCTCATAATTGTGCGTCCCATGAAAACAATTTTGATTGTGCAGGTTCTTGGGACTGATGAGAATCGCAAACTGTTTGTGGAGACGCCAGACAGACCATTTATTTCACCATTATCAACTGTTGTTGTTGGTAGACAGGCAGGCAACTAGACATCGATGGCGCTGTGGGTAATATGCCAACGTAGGCTGCCAAATTGTAATTATAATAATTGTAATTTTACCCATATATTACCAACTATATGGGATGTAAACGATCTTTCGTGTGGGTCTGATATGAACATTATTCTGCATTCTTCACACCAATTACGAGCTAATCGTCCAATCACACGAACACGCATTTCCAGTACACCGAGTCCCAAGAGAGTAACGGAGAGGCACGAGAGACAGAGGGAGGGAGACAGAGAGGCAGATAAACAGGTAGGCACAGAGGCACAGAGTAGGATTGGCTTTAGTCATAGACGGAGTAGGCCTACACACAGTTGCCTGGAGCGCAACAATTTAAGGAAGTCATTTTCGCAGAAATGTTGCTTTGCTTTCATTGTTTTTCAATCAATGATGTAAATGATTATTTCAATTTTGATCAGTTGAGACGTAGGTCCTCGTAAGGCCAGTATCTTTCTTCTCTTCCGTCAGTGATCTGACGATGAGGCCTTTACGAAACTTCTCCAAAGTTCTCTATTCTTAATTGTCTCGCCGATTGCGGCTAAGTCGGTGCCTTTCTCCCCTAAGTCCTCCTTGATGTTGTCCATCCAGGTCTTCCTCTGCCCTCCTCTACTTCTCTTCCCCTCCACATGTCCGTGTAATGCAACATTTGGTAACCTCTTTTCTCCCATCCTGCTAGGCCAGTATGTAGGCATTCAGATTTACAATGCTGTGTTGGGTTTAAACGTATTTCTTACCTTTCAAGAATTCCTACCCTGATTCATCAATTTCCAGTGTCTCTCATCCTAACCGTAAGCCACTTTTACGGGCTCTGTGCTCCTTTCTCTCTGGTCTTCTGGCAAACGTGAGACTCTATCTTCACTCAATGTCGCTGAAAACCCCTCTGACGCGACGCAGCGGTCGTTAATGAGCTGGCATCTTCGCTTAACTTTTAGAGCCAAGTAGCGAACAGAAACGGCGCTTGTGTGATCATCCGTCTCTTAGAGCTTATACCCTGACCGGAATTTATCTCATCATTTCAAGACCGGTAACCCTTTCCTTACCGCGATATGTTCTGATAGACAGGGCCAAGGTAGAACGGAAAGGGGTTCTTTACTGTCTCCCTCTATCGACTAACTCATCGTCACTCACCTTCACCTCTGACTCCTCTGTTCGCAATCTTGGTGTTATTTTTGATCCACACCTCTCCTTCTCTAACCACATCTCCAACCTCTCGCGCTCCTGCTTCATGCATATTCGTGACCTCCGACGCATACGACCCATGCTTGACCTTAAAACTGCCTCCACCATTGCTACCTCCATTGTTCATTCGAAGCCTGATAACTGCAATTCTCTTTTCCTCAACCTTGAATCAACTCAAATCAAGCGTCTACAGCTTATCCAAAAGCTGTCACTAGAACGCCCAAACATCATCATATCCCTCCAATCCTCAAATCACTCCATTGGTTAAAAATCCCAGAGCGAATCCACTACAAAGTCCTATCACTAACCTACAACTTCCTACAATATTCCCAGCCCAAGTACCTTCGTGATCTCTTCACCATTCAGACAACCCGCTACACCCGATCATCCTCAATTCTCAGTCTTTCTCGACCCCCAGTCACTACTCACCTCAAGTTCTCCAACCGAGCCATTTCCATCACAGCACCACGCCTATGGAATGATCTCCCCCTGAATTTCGCAGTTTCTTGGTGCCTCCATCATCATTGCAACCCATACTTCATCCTCATCTTCATGTTCCTCTATCTATCACCCCCGGGTTTTCCACTCAAAACTGAAGTCTCACCTTTTCAAATACTCCTACCCTGACTCATCTGATACTCCGCCTTCCAATTCTTCTCGCCGTAAACGACACCCGCCTTGACAGCTGCTGTGCCTCTCCTGATCTGGTACCCTGGAAATCGGACTTGGACCTCTTCTGGATTACTCTCTGGAACCCCTTTTGATTTGGGTTGGCCTCCTGGAATTTGGACTTGGACCTCTTTTGGACCACTCTCTGGAAACTTCCTGATCTGGTACTCTGGAAATCGGACTTGGACCTCTTTTGGACTACTTCCTGGAACCCCCTCTGATCTGCGCTCGTGAATAGGCCGGTGCCCTGCGCTTGGCCTTCGAGTGGCGCTTTAGAAGTTTGGAGATTACGATTACGATTACAATTGCTTGGCATTTACACGAGAGAGTTATCTGGTTTGATAAAACGTGGCGTTTTATCAAACCAGATAAATCCGAGAATCTCACCTACTCAAATGCGTCTCTTCCTCCTCTTACTTTTCCTCCTGCTCTTTTAATTCCTTCTCGTCTTCTTCTTAATTCTCCTCTTCTTCTTATTCCTCTTCCTCATCCCCTTTTCCCTCCTCAACGTCTTCTTCCTCATCTTCTTTCCCACTAGGCCCTCGGTCGATGCCTTGCTCCAATGTAGCATTCCTTCCTTCGCCACTTTTCCACTCTGCCATCCTCTTCCTCTTTCTCTTCGCCCTCCTCCTCTCACTGCTTCTTTTCTGCATATTTGTCGTCTTCATCTTTTTCTTCCTTCTCCTCTTTACCCACCTCCTCCTTTTGTTTCTCCTCCTAATCCTCCTAATCCACCTCTTCCTTCTTACCTCCTCCTTCTCCTCATAACCTCCTCCTTTTCTTTCACCTCCTTCTCCTCATAATCAATCTCCTTCTCTTTCTCATCCGTCTCCTCTTAACTCACCTCTTCCATCTCTTCCTCATCCTTCTCCTCTTAATCGACCTCTTCCTTCCCTTTTTCTCATTCTCCTCTTAACCCACCTCTTCCTACTCTTCTTCCTCTTTCTCTTATTGATCCACCTCTATCTTCTCTTCCTCTTGGACGTTGATTGGGTCCGTCACGACAGTCCCAAAGAGGCGAGTTTCGGGGGTTTGCATAGTTGTTCAAAAAGTGGGGATCCTCGGGGATGTAATGAAGGCGTAGCAGTCTACGCGTCATCGCTTGAAGTCGAAGTTTTTTCAAGTTATCCTATCCGGATTCCACTCCGCACCATCTTATGACCAACATAACCAAAGATTTACCGTAGCACAAACCTATCTTCCCGGCTTGAACACCATCACCAACGATAGACCAGAATACCAACTTACCTTCCGGGCTTTAACACGGGTTTCTGACCTGACAGCGAAACCAACCAAACCATCTGCATGGCTCTTGCGGACCTTATTTAATATTGCGCCGGTGTTTGTGTTGGTCTCCGGCTTTGACTTTAGCTTTCATGTTTTGTTTTCTTTCATTTTTTCCTTCTCTTTATTATCAACTTCGTCAGTTGTCAGTTAAGGTTGGTCTCTCTCACTCTGGCACCGGCGGCTGCTTCCACCCTTGTCCATGCCTTTGTGGTTTCCCATCTGGACTTCCCAGCTGCACGCATTGGTTGTGTAAGACTGGGTTTGCGTGTAGCTGCACGCCTTATTGTCCTGCATTGGCTCCATTTTCAGCATCGGATCGCATGCAGGGTCCCTGCACTGGTCAGGCGCTGTCTGGAGAGACTTCCCCCTCTACCTGCGGGAGCTTTGCCGCCCTACATCTACGGTTCTGCGGCGATCTGCTCTTCGCTCGGCTGACCAGGCCGAGCTCTTGGTCCCCGCGCGCGGACAGCCATTATGCAGCGCCGTTCTTTTTTGGTCACTAGCTCCGCGCCTGGAATGGCCTCCCTGAAAAACTCCGCCTGGTCCCTATGACATATTCTACCTTGTTCCTTAGCCATAGTCGGACATGAAGCGCTCCTGAGTAGATCACCTTGATGAGGCGCTATATAAAAGTTCCTTAATAATAATTTCCAGTATCAACACAGCTGGTTTAACGCGGAACAGTTCCCGAATCTAGCGGATGTCATTATCATGGTCGGGGAGACCCAGGATCTGCTCTTGATACGATTTGCCAAACTTACGAACGATAAGTGATAGAAGACAACGTGCTTGGAGTTTCCGGACTATGTAAATGTGAAGAGGAGCAAGAAAGGTCGGTGAGGTGAATGTCACATACAACTACATTTAAACACATACACACAGTGGCGGCGATCTTGTTTGACAGGTGGGGGGACACGGGACACTTTCTGGTCAAAAAAGAGTGAAAAAATCTGGTCAAAAAAGAAGTCCAAAAAATTCTGTTGACTTTTTTGGTGTATCTTAAAAATGTGGGGCGGTCCGATGCATGGTGTGTCCCCCACTCTCGAAAGTGGGGTCTTTTCCCCTCGAACCCCCCTGGATCACCGCCCATGCAAATACAGTAATAATGTGTTATATGCTCTGGCGCTACAGAAATTCTTGGGTCATCACTCTGTCATTGAAAGGAGAAGTCGCAGCCTTTAATCCAAACGTGTAGTGCTCTTCAAGCATGATTAAATAAATATGACCTGAGAATAACTGTCGCCTTTGTTTGAATCGTATTTATCGGAAGAAGTTTCAAAACGCACAAAGCAGTAATTGACAGAAGAATGATATGAATCAGCTGTTAGTCTGTAGCCTAATCAATGTAGTCCGGAAGAGGTGTTATTCGTTTAGCAATGTAGTCCGAAAGAGTTGGTATTCGTTTATCAATGTAGTCCGAAAGAGTTGGTATTCGTTTATCAATGTAGTCCGGAAGAGTTGGTATTCGTTTATCAATGTAGTCCGGAAGAGGTGTTATTCGTTTATCAATGTAGTCCGAAAGAGTTGGTATTCGTTTATCAATGTAGTCCGAAAGAGTTGGTATTCGTTTATCAATGTAGTCCGGAAGAGTTGGTATTCGTTTATCAATGTAGTCCGGAAGAGGTGGTATTCGTTTATCAATGTAGTCCGGAAGAGGTGTTATTCGTTTAGCAATGTAGTCCGAAAGAGTTGGTATTCGTTTATCAATGTAGTCCGAAAGAGTTGGTATTCGTTTATCAATGTAGTCCGGAAGAGTTGGTATTCGTTTATCAATGTAGTCCGGAAGAGGTGGTATTCGTTTATCAATGTAGTCCGGAAGAGGTGTTATTCGTTTATCAATGTAGTCCGGAAGAGGTGGAATTCGTTTATCAATGTAGTCCGAAAGAGTTGGTATTCGTTTATCAATGTAGTCCGGAAGAGGTGGAATTCGTTTATCAATGTAGTCCGAAAGAGTTGGTATTCGTTTATCAATGTAGTCCGCAAGAGAGTTGGTATTCGTTTATCAATGTAGTCCGGAAGAGGTGGAATTCGTTTATCAATGTAGTCCGGAAGAGGTGTTATTCGTTTAGCAATGTAGTCCGGAAGAGGTGGAATTCGTTTATCAATGTAGTCCGAAAGAGTTGGTATTCGTTTATCAATGTAGTCCGGAAGAGGTGGAATTCGTTTATCAATGTAGTCCGAAAGAGTTGGTATTCGTTTATCAATGTAGTCCGCAAGAGAGTTGGTATTCGTTTATCAATGTAGTCCGGAAGAGGTGGAATTCGTTTATCAATGTAGTCCGAAAGAGTTGGTATTCGTTTATCAATGTAGTCCGAAAGAGTTGGTATTCGTTTATCAATGTAGTCCGGAGGAGGTGGTATTCGTTTATCAATGTAGTCCGGAAGAGGTGGAATTCGTTTATCAATAATTATAGTCCGGAAGAGGTGGTATTCGTTTACCAATGTAGTTCAGAGGAGATGGAATTCGTTTGCTTTGTGCGTGTACATGGTCGAAGTCCATTCAAACCCCGGCGTCCTCAACTGGATAAGAAAAAAACAGAAATTTGAATTTTAACAACTAGACGATGACACATCTCGCCGTAGATAGGAGAGATAGAGACAGACAGATAGAGAAATAGAGGGAGGAACAGTGACAGAGAGAAAGAGAGCGACGTTTGAATCGCCCTCTCTGATGCAGGTCCTTTATTTCGTGCACTTTCTTCCCTGTGTCTCTATCTCCTCTATCTTTCACTCTCTTTCTCTCTCTATCTCTATCCCTCTCTTTTTCGTTCTCTCTCTTAGTCTGTTTTCGAAAAACCTAAAAATTAAAAAGATATTTAATTAAAAATTGAACCTGAAATTTAATTAGAACCTTCTTCAGAGATGCCATTATAATTATAATGATTTTTGTTGAAGTAAAAACTTATGAAAACGAAGATCACAAGGTTGAAACGTGGCCTAGGTCCAACGGATTGCAAAATTCCCTCCTGTTTCCTTAGACATACCAGAAACTAGAGTCGAAGAAATTGAAGCATGCATCTGTGTACAGTTGCCACGATCGAATCTCCCCCAACGACCTCCAAAGTCAATTGCATTGGCCAAAACCGATTTGTTCAAGTATTCAAGCGACAACTTTGAAGGAATAATCTCGAGGATTATATTATTGAGGCCCCATATAAATCGATAAAAAGAATGGATAGAAATCAAGAGAACAAAATTGAAACTTTGAATCTATCCAAATGAAGCGTCTACAAATTATCTGGATTTCAATCACCCGAGATATCACCAGGCCACACAGTGGCTAAAAATCCCTGAGTACATCCAATTCAATGTCCTATCGCTAACCTATAACTCCCAAAATAAGTAATAAGAAGTATTCTCGCGAACTTTTCACCATTCTGCTACATCGCGCTACCCGATCTTCCTCCGATCTCACTCTCTTCCGTCCCCAAGTTACTACTCGCTTCGAGTTCTACAACCAATCCATGTCCCACAATGCACCACGACTCTGGAACGAAATTTCATCTGAATTCCGCATATTCTCAGTTACTCAGCCAATACCGCTACTCACCCACAGTCATCTGCCTTAGGATCCTTTGCTTATCACCCCACACGCATTGCATTAAAAATAGAAGTCTTACCTCTTCAAGCATTCCTACCATAACCCTTAGCAGCCGCTCTGCCTCCTCTTTCTCTGACTACCGAACTCGAACTTCCACTCGACGTAGCTCCTTTGACCTCCGATAACATGCAGCGCTGGTGAATAAGCCGGTGCCCTGCGCTTAGCTTTAGAGTAGCGTTTTATACATTTGGAGTGTACGATTACGAAAGAGCAGGAAGGAGGAGGAGGAGCAGGAGGAGGAGCAGGAGGAGGAGAAGAAGAAGAAGGAGGAGAAAGATGGATTGGATAAGATAAAATAGGTTAAATGGATAGAAGGGAATATGTGAGCTGTCTGACGCCCCGAGTCCTCGGGCGAGCGCTCGGATCATCTCCTCCAGTTGAGATGCGTCTCTTGTCTTCTGCGTTTCTTCCAGTTCACGGATCATTGCCTTTTCCTCCGTAGCCTTACCACTCTTCGCTCTCTTCACCTCCTCTTTTGCTTTTATACCCGGATACAGAAGCGAATTCGACTCAAAGACCAACAGCAGCATAATTAACAATGACGAAGTTCCTGTGAAAGCCATCACCATAGCAACCAACACCTCCAGCAACAGCAGCCGTAGACGAAGTCTGGACTCGAATGGAATCGCGAGAAGATGCTGACGATGAACTCAGTCGAAGACAAGAGGTTCTGCCGTTTCTTATATATATATGTATATATATATATATATATCTGTCTGTCTGTCTGTCTTCATACAATATACCTCTATATGTCTGGTGTGCTGTGCGACTACAAGATTTCGGTTTGTCTTAAGGGAGAGATATACAGGACACTGATAAGACCGGTTTTGATTTATGGAGCAGAAACATGGTCGCGGATTAAAACGGAGGAGGAACTTCTGGAGAGAACTGTGATGAGAATCTACGATGGATACTTGGGGTTTCATTGAAAGACAGGAAAAGAAATGGGAATATTCGGAGGACACTTGGAGTAGCGTGTATATCCGACAAGGCGCGTGATACCTTTGACGAACCAGTGAGCAACAAACCCCTTTTTACCAGTGTCTTATGATATCTTGAGAAACAGCCATTACTATGAAGTATTAGCGACTTCATTTTTCTTAACCTCGGCATACGAGGTCGTGTGGCCAGTCCTGTCTCTCGCCGTCATCTATATCAAAAGTATTCTTTCATGCACTTACCCGAAGAGCATAGTTTGGGCGGATGGTGTGGTTGACACAATACAGGATTTTGCGATGAGGTCTTGAATGATGGTCGCAAGTTTGCTGTAGTCATCGACGTAGAAGTAGTGAGACTCCCAGGGCTTCGTACAAATCGACTGCAACTGCGCTGTGTCGACGTTCGATGTGATTCCGACCGCAAACAACTCAATTCCGGCGTTTTTCGTCAGGTTGGCTTCGATCAGAGTCTGTTGTGCCTCCGTGTTGGCTTTGCCATCTGTGATGAGGATGGCCAGGTGGGGGACATTTGGCCGGGCCCCTCGAGAAGGACTGAACATAATCTCTCGAGTGTCACGCAGGCCGTCAGCGATGTTGGTCTCTCCACCCTCGATCTCCAGAGCTTTGATCAGCGCTTCCAGCTGATCAGCGTTTGATGCACTGTTAAGGTAGATGGCGGGAGTGGCGTAGTCGCTGAACTTGATCACTCCCATTCTCGTGTCGTTCGGTGAAATCGGAAAGGCCTGGGAAATACTCAGAGCGAAACCGATTGCATAGGTGTTCCAGTTGGCGATTCCACCAGGCGGACCAATGATACTCGTAGACTGGTCGAGGATGAGGATGATATCAGCCACCAGAGGACACTGAGGAGCTGTGATAAATAAACCACTTAAATAGATTAAAACAGATCATCTGACTAGAAATGTCAGCCACAATACTGAAAATCAGTTCTTATTCTCTAGACTTAAAATTATGCAACGAGGTCATCTGATTATCTTTGTCTGGTCATAAATAAATAAAGAACTGCCACTTTTTGGAACTCTCTCCCTGTGTCTGTGCGCTCTGCTCAGTCGCTTCTGTCCTTTCTGCATTAGAAACCGACGCAATAGAAGTTACCAATTACAATTACAATTGGCTCGATAGAGGTTCTAATTAGGCTGATGTTAATTATCACTTATTTCCAAACATTTCTAATGAAAACAACAGAAGAATCTAGACCCATGTGAGCAAACTTCAGGTTTTAAAGTTCCGGTAACTGAAATAATAATATTATGCTCTAAGATTTATCATATTATTTTATCATAGAGCAAAACGATTCTAAGACTTGGTAGCAGTTAACGACAGCTCATAATAATATTGAAGTGTGATTCTATCCTGTACTCACGCGGATTGTCTGAACAGATGATGGTTCCAAGTTGCTCGGTCTTGGTGATGAGGAAGGTGTAGCCAGCGGCCACGATGACATCACCTGGTTTGGATGTAAGAGAGCGAAGGGTGTTCAGACCAACTGTCCCAGTTATGTCGACTGCCACGACGCGGATCCCTAAGCTCTGCAGTCGCTTAGAGGCGCTCACGGCCGTGTTGAGGTTGACGAGTGCGTTGTCCATTAACAGAATAGCCACTGAACGCCCACCTGTACGATTTCCAGACTTCACAGACACAAACAGTGGAATTTTTAGACTACCTGCTGAGGTCTACAGTATCTTGAAGATGTTAAAGAACCTTAAAGAATTAGAAGATCTTGAAAGATCTTCATTTCTTTCAAATCCAAAACCAAAACCTATCTTGGCGAACCCATATACCAATACTCGCTATTCCGATGATAACGTAAATGCGTGATAAATGACGCATATAAAGATTCTATTGTCGTAGCCAAAACACATCAACTAAAAATCATTAAATAACATTTTACAAAAGTCTAGACTTAGATCAGAATATCAACTGCGATAACATACATGTACATCAACACCGAAAAGCTTCGATTTTAGATTTGCAAAGACTTGAGAACCACTGCCTCTTAATGAGCAACAATTGGTTCTAACTGATAAATTCAATTCTTCTTAAATCACAGGGACTTTAATCTACACTAATGACTGTGTAATTTCAATCAAACAGTTATCCTACCTTGAATATCGTTTGGATGAGTGCGTTGATTCCGTAAGTGACGTCGCCGTTTCCAGATGAGACAAATGGGATCTGATCAATGGCGTACTTGACATCACTCTCTTCGCTGTACCTCGTCAGATTGAATACAACAGAGGCACTTCTGCTGCCGTATGTCAACACAGCCACATGCACCTCGTCGACACCAATTTTCAGGTAATCGGTGATTAGCTTCTTGATGAAAGTCTTTTCCCTGGTCCAGTCCGCCTGGTCTTGAGGTATATCGATGGCGAAAGCAATGTCCAGGATGCTGTATCCTAAACAAAACGCACCCAGTCATGTACAGGGTCTCAGTATTAACTAATCTTTATAAGATATTATCAACCCACAGGCTTTTCACTCCAATTTGACGTCTCATCGCTTCGAGAATTTTCCTACCCTAATCCAATCCTCTGCCTTCCAAGCTTTCTCGACCTCAACGAAACCCTCCGGAACAGCTGCTCTGCCTCTCTCTGCAACCGACTCGGACCTCCAACGGACATCGAACTCTGCACCATAGTGCGACCGTACGTTACCTCCCGGAATAACGTACGCGTACTGTACGTACGTTATCGAAAAAAATAACGTACGCGTACGGTAAAAATGCCACAAATTTATCTGGTCATTCACAAAGAACCTCAATATAACTATGGTCTAATACGTTACGCGTACCGTACGCGTACGTCAAAATGATCAGTTTAACTCTACAGTATTAGTCTCTCCGTACGCAGGCATATTTATTTACGAACGGTAAGGAAATTTAGTATTACCAATAAAATGACCATCCTATAAAGTGTGCCGTAAAATCTTAATATTCTTCACATTAGACAGAATATTACCGATTTGGATTTTAAAAGTTTGAAAGTTGAGATCATTGAACAGCCACAGATGACTGATGTAATGGTTAAAATTGGTTACGACCGTCAATCACCAACTATTATTGACTTTTGTTGTGCATAATGTTATGTATTTATTTTCGTCATGAATTGATGTGAACGTACGGAAACGTACGGCATAATAACGTACGCGTACTGTACGTACGTTATGGAAAAAAATAACGTACGTACAGTACGTACGGTCGCACCTTGCTCTGCACAAAACCACTGATACGACGCAGCGCTCGTGAATAAGCTGGTGCTCTGCGCTCAGCTATAGAGTAGCGCTTTAGAAATGTGGAGTTTATGATTACGATTACGATTGCCAGTGGTTGGAACTCTGAAGGTTCCATGGACCGTTGACTGATTTTCGTACAAAGAGATAAATTTAAAAAGTGAATTATAACTCTCAACTCCTCGTGGAACTTACACAAGTGATACAAGTATAGCGTAATCAACTGGAGGAGTTGATCATAATTCACTGTTTGGAATAATCTCTCTTTCTATTAATACCAGTCAACTATAGCGAAAGAGCGGAAGGGTTAGGTTGTATTCACCCGCATACTAACCAATCTTAAGACATGAGTAAAGCAACCGTTCCAATGCAGTTCTCGAGCGTCCTCGCGACTTACCGAAAGGGCGCTATACAAATGCTCTGATACATGCATACATGACTGTAGGCCTATACATCCAATGCAGCAAGGAAGTTAAGTGCACCAGAATCCGATGAACACTAATCATGACGATAAATTTACGCATTTCAATGACTTACGACGCCCGCGCTTTGACGAACCAGTGCGCAACAAAATCCTTCTTAACATTGTCTTAAGCTATCTTGAGCAGCAGCCATTACAATGAAGTATTAGCGACTTAATTTTTCTTAGCCTCGGCATACGAGGGCGTGTGGCCAGTCCTGTCTCTCGCCGTCATCAATGTCAAAAGTATTTCTTGATGCGCTTACCTGCAGAGCATAGTTTGGGCGGATCGCATGTTGCATTCTGGACGCTTGTCAGAATAGTGTTCAGTTGCGTGAAATCCGGAGTCGTCCAGTAGTTCTTTCCCTTTTCGTGCGGAGGAGCGGAGACAGCTCGCAACTGTGTTTCGTTGATAAGGTCAGTGATTCCGATGCTGAAGATGATGATACCTGCATCGTAGCATTTCTGCGCTTCGGGTATCGTCTTCTCTGTATTAAGATTCGCCATACCGTCCGTAATGACGACTGCAATGTTTGGATAATTCTCTCTTGCGCCCCGATTTTCTGTGAAGACTTCCGTACGCAGAAGATTCAGCCCTGCATATAGGTTCGTCTCTCCCTGTCCCGATGGAAGTCGATTGACTGCCGCGATGATTGAGTCTGCATCCGTGTGTGTGTTGAAATGGAACCGCGGCACAGCGATGTTTCCGAACGTAACGACAGCAACGCGCATCTGATCGTAGCCGATCTGGGAGTTCCGGACCATCTGCACGATGAATTTTTTAATGAGATCCCAGTTGTCCCAGGATCCATTCTTTGGGTTGCGGTCGACGATGCTACCAGAGTTGTCGACTAAGAAAGCCACGTCGAGTTTTCCCCCACAGTTAACTGAAAAGCCAGGTAGTAGATGACAAGTGAGCGTTTTGACGCAGGCTGTACAGAAGCGATTTGATATATTAGACTGTCTCTACAGAAAAGGGTCCACAGAGAGCCCACAGGATCCACGGACCCTTATCAAAGATCAGTTTCCAAGCAGTGCCTATGGCTATCATGGCTAGAAGTCTTTTGAATCGCGATGACAAGTGAGTGGGCAAACGCAGTGAGCTATAGAAGTCCTAGAATACAAAAGACCCTCTCTACGGAAGCCTTTAACGCAGGCCCAATAGAAGCCTGTTGATATAAAAAGACTGGCTCTGAAGAAGCCTGACGCTACAGAAGTCCAGGGCTTTTATCACAATTGGCTATCAAAAAGGAGTGGAAGATTTTGAACGCAGGCTCAATAGAAGGAAGCCTGGGCAGGCACCTGTTTCTCGCGAACAATCGAAAACCCCAATCCTTTAATCAACCAGTCAATCGAAATTTATATAAATACAAATAAAGTATTTTTCAATTTAAATAAATGAATACGTTGTGGTATACATAAATCATAATGTTAGGACAAAACTTTTGCATTTGGCTCGGTATAGGTAAAACATCCCTCTGCTGTCGCAGGTGCATTGGGGAGTACTGTTTCAAACATTTGGCACGACTGCGAAACGGTTGTGGGACAAAACCATGTGCCAAATGTGGAAGGGGTATAAAAACACACGTGGGTGAGTGTATGAAATGTGGTTATTTCGCTAAATATTTGAGAGCTCGACGAGGTGGGTTAGTTCGCGAATTTAATAAAGAATGGAAACGTCTATCATCTATTTCAATAGACTAGATAATAAAAAATTTCTATTTAAAGAAATGATAAACTTATTATATTAGAGAAAAGTTTGCCACAGTAATATAAACTAATTTATTACTATGGCATTGTCTACGAATGAAAAAATTGAACAATTGTTGGGTGAGTTTACTGGTCCCCCCGCTCTTCGAGCTGTTCTACAGAATATCTTAGACGAACCTATCCCAGATGCGGTCAAAAGGCGCTTACTACAGCCACTGCTTCCAAGGCCAATTCCTCCAGTGCGCAAGCATAGAGGGGCAAAACGTAAGGCCCTTCTGGCACAATTCGACCCACTCCTAATTAAGAAGGATAGAGGTGGACCACCACCCTTTCTAGTACACAAAGAGCTCGCCAATCAGCTTCTGAGAGACTTTCGTGCAGAATTACCTCTTAACCACAGGCTGGAAGGAGATGCGTTGGCTTTCTTGAGTGCAATGGAGCACAACATTGAGTCGCAGCTAAACGAAGAGCTCTTAAAAAATGGCGGATTCAAATACTCTCAAGTGCTGACTGTTGATTTAGAAAAGTTGGCACCGACCCTTGACAATGTGTATGATGGCAACGCAGCTCCTGGTACTATTACCAACACGGCTTACTTTCGAAGCAAAGCAGTACCAGTTACCAATGCGGGTAAAATCCAAGGGACTATACGGAAGGCCAAGGCCGAAATACTAAAACTCCTCGAGGATTACACCAATGAGGGGTCGGGGTGGAGGGTGAGGCGGGTCGTGGCGCTAGACCTCAGTTTTGCAAGATATAAGCCTTTCCGAGGCAAGAGCTATTTCCCAACACCGAAGTATATCCCCTATCATTCAGTCGTTAATGTGAAGAATGAAGACAACCGTTGCTTCGAGTGGGCAATATTATCGGCAATGTACCCAGCAGAACACGACCCTCAACGCCCAACTAAGTATCGTGCCCACCTCCACGAGCTAAACTTTGACGATATAGAATTTCCAGTGAAGGTTACAGATATCGGTAAGTTCGAGCGTCAGAACCCTATGGTGTCCGTATCGGTCTTCGGATGGAACGAAGGGTTATATCCAATCTGTGTATCAAAGCAGACCAATAGAGACTACAATATCGATCTTCTACTGTTGGCCAGTGGCGTAAATGAAAATTTGCATTTACAGAATCACCACTACGTCTGGATTAAAGACCTTGGCCGAATTCTTCGTCAAAATAGTAAACACAACAACAGGAAACATCCATGTCGTCGCTGCCTACACATATTCTGTAGACAAGACTTGCTGGATGCTCATATCAAGGATTGTCAGGGCATCAGTAAGAAGCCTCAGCGGATTGAGATGCCTAAGGAGGATGAAAACACCCTCAAATTTCAGAGCCATCGCAAACAGATGCAAACCCCATATATCATATACGCAGACTTTGAGGCGTTGAACGTGCCAGTCCTAAATGCGGCCATGAATCCCAACGAGAGCAACACCAGACAGATAGCTGAGCAGAAACCGTGTAGCTTCTGTTATATAGTGGTCCGATACGATGGCCGCACGAAGAAACCAGTTTTATTCCGCGGAGAAAACGCCGTGGAGGAGTTCCTACAACAACTACAAGGCGAGCTAGCCTCTATCAAACAAAGGCTGGCCACCCCAGCTAAGATGGTTATGTCAGCGGCCGATCGTCAATCATTCCGCGAGGCTATCGAATGTCACATCTGCGGAGATGCGCTCGAAGCGGACAGAGTTCGTGACCACTGCCACATTACCGGTAAGTACCGAGGTGCCGCTCACAGCGAGTGTAACTTAAAACTTAGAATATATCCCGATAAGTGCAAGGTACCAGTGGTCTTCCACAATCTGCGAGGTTACGACAGTCATCTCATCATGCAAGCGATCGGAAGTTGTGAGGCCGCACAGGATGAGGAAACTGAAATTAACTGCATCCCAAACAATATGGAGAAATACATGACATTCAACATAGGACAACTACAGTTCATCGACAGCCTCCAGTTTCTAAACAGCTCGTTGGATAAATTATCAGGAAATCTGTCGCTTGAGGATCTGAAAGTCACAACTGCGTATATAAACGAAAACTTTGTTCATAACGAACGGTTAAAATTAGATCTGTTGAGGCGAAAGGGCGTTTATTGTTACGAATACATCCACGATTACCACCGCTTCGAAGAAGACCGACTTCCACCCAAAGAAGCGTTCTACAGCAGGCTCTCACGAGAGAACATTTCTGATGAGGATTATCAACACGCCCAACGAGTATGGAATGAATTCGACTGTAAAACGCTGGGAGACTATCACGACCTGTATCTCCGCACGGATGTACTTCTACTCGCAGATGTCTTCGAGACCTTCAGAAACACATCGATGAAACACTACAGTTTAGATCCGGCAAATTACTTCAGCCTGCCAGGAATGGCCTGGGACGCTTTGTTGAAAAAGACAAAAATCGAGCTCGAACTTTTAACCGATATAGATTAGATATGCATTTGTTCGTAGAGAAAGGTCTCCGAGGTGGAATCTCGATGGTATCTAAGCGCTTCGCAAAAGCCAACAACCCGCAATGTCCAGATCATGATACTACGAAGCCAGAAAACTGGATCATGTATCTCGACGCTAATAACCTGTACGGCTGGGCGATGCAACAGCCATTACCAGTTGGAGGATTTAGCTGGGCAAGTCCAACTCTCGATGAAGTGTTGGAAACTGCGGACGACGCGCCTGAAGGCTTCCTTCTCGAAGTCGATCTTGAGTATCCGGAGCACCTCCACGATGCTCACAACGACTATCCCCTAGCACCGGAGACCCTGACTGTCCAAGAGGAGTGGTTGAGTGACTATCAGAATGTGCTTATGAACGAGTTGGGAAGCAAGTTCACAAAGCATGTGAAGTTAGTACCAAGCCTACGACCTAAGGAGCAGTATGTGGTCCATTATAGAAATCTCAAACTCTACCACTCGTTAGGCCTACGAGTTGCTAAAATCCATCGTGCCATTAAATTCAGGCAGGAGGCATGGATGGCTCCATACATTGAGATGAATACGAAATTGAGAGCGAAGGCAACGTCGGAATTTGAGAAGGATTTCTTCAAACTGGCTAATAATGCGGTCTTTGGAAAGACCATGGAAAATCTTAGAAAAAGAATTAGGGTCAACCTGGTACCATCCTCAAAAGTTGATAAACTTCGTAAACTAATTGCCGACCCGGCCTACATATCACACAAAATCTTCAACGACCAACTCGCCGCGATTCACAGTTTGAAGAACAAGCTCAAGTTAAACAGACCTGTATATGTCGGCCAGGCTGTCCTCGACCTCAGCAAGCATCTGATGTACGACTTCTGGTACAACGATGTGAAAAACGAGTACGGCAACAATGCTCAACTCTTATACACAGACACTGACAGCCTGTTATTTCAGGTGGAAACTCCGAACGCCTATGCCGATATGTGGAACAAAAAACACCTATACGACTTTAGTGAGTTTCCTAGAGACAACCCGTACTACGACGTCGAGAACAAGAAAGTCGTGGGCAAGTTCAAGGATGAATGTAACGGAGTGGCCATCGCCGAATTCGTAGGATTGCGTCCGAAGATGTACTCGATCTTAAAATCGGGCGGTTCAGAGATCAGGAAAGCAAAAGGCGTTCAGAGAGCGGTTGTGAAGAAGGATCTGCACCACGAGCTATACAAGGAATGCCTGTTCGAACGAGAAGAGATGCGGCACACACAAGTCGTGATTCGAAGCCACGACCACCAGATCGGAGTGTACGAGCAGAATAAGATCAGCCTCTCTCCATTAGACACAAAAAAGTGGATATCTCCGGACGGGATAACAACGCTGGCATACGGGCACTACAAAATCAACGACGGTTGAGTATTCTATCGGGGGGTAACTCAGTGCCCATAGGCACCAGAATCAGCTCCTCTCGTACAAACCCGCGGCCAGGCCCATCAACTAGATGGTATAAAGCCGGTTGGCCAGCCCGCCGAACAACATCCAAAATAGCGTGGATGGTGAGCGACCAGTTAGGGTCGGTGGCTCGTTTGCTACCACCCTCGAGCTCGCCGGGAGCGTACAAATATCGAACGAGAACGTCGTGTCCAAGAATAGGCTCATCCATTCCCCACAAACGAGTTTTCATTTGTGAATGAGAGGGCTTCTGTGTCACTTTAGCAGCTTTCATCGCTTCAACCGGCTTCATGTCGAGCAAGCGCGTCGGCTCATCGTTTAGTGTAGCTACAACTTCGGGCAATCGTCGAACCCATTCCACTGACCGTTCGGATGACCCCCTTGCATCCAGGAGCAATTCCTGAGCGTATTGAGCACCGAAGAGTCGCTCAGCTAGAGTACGGTTAAAGCGTTCAACGATGCCCTGTTGGCGATGATTTGCGGCCTGTCCGCGTCTTACAAGAACGTCGTGCTTCGCCAGCAACGGTGTAAAATCACCCATAAATTCGCGGCCAGGGTCGACCTGAAGAAGTCGAGGCCAAGTCAATGGACCCCTCTTATAGATCCGGCTTAAAGCGGCGGCGACTTCGGTCGCACTTTTGTTTATCAACGGTTCAGCTTCTTTGTATCGTGAGGCAACATCAACAACAGTGAGAGCGTATTTATAAGTCTTTCGACCTACTTTATCGTGAGGTAAAAACAAGAGATCGGCTTGGTGTACGGCGTTTGGTCGATTTTCATCGAACTTTGGACGCGGTATGCGGCGTGGAACGGGAAGATAAATCTGCCACACCGCTTGTTTCTTCAGCCAATCACGAGCCTCCGCCTCGGAAACTTTGGCGGCTGAGGCTAGTTTCTTCACCGCAGCCTTACCTCGCCAGTAACCTCTAGGGCTGTAATAGACGGCTGAAAGGTGCTTAGACATTTCAGTAATACTATATATTACAAACAGGTAAACACATACACAAATGATTTTCATTAGCGCCGCCGTCCAACACCCATCCCTAGCCTCGACTTTGCTGACATAATGGCCGATACGAGCCGGGCATCCTTCTTCTCATAATCTGGAGTTTCATCGGTGAGTGCGATCTTCGACGCGGCTGCAGCGAGGATGTCATCTGCGTGGTTACGCCCCGGAGTATCTTTATGAACTGCGTAAGCCACATCATGGTGGAGGCACGCACGGTCGAGCTGATTAACACCGTGATAGCGCTGTGACAGCCGTTTATCGAGTTTTGTGAATGGTCCACAGTAAGAGTACTTTCCTGTATTCTGGAAAGAACCTCCCGGATTATCTTCCGAAGGCATACCGGATGGAAGGCTCATATGCATTTCTGGTAGAGGAAGAACGTTGAGGGCCCTATTCAGTAGCG
The DNA here is from genome assembly GCA_963556255.1 of Allolobophora icterica. NCBI lineage: Eukaryota > Metazoa > Annelida > Clitellata > Crassiclitellata > Lumbricidae > Allolobophora > Allolobophora icterica. Next base: position 103,374,242 of record OY744602.1, read on the forward strand.
AGCCTCCATAAGTCTCGTGAGACTTATGCTTTCGCTCTTTAGAAGGCAAAATTTGGCTCTTCTTTGCACCGCAGACGGCACAGGTTCCCTTCTTGGCTGGCCGACCGTTTCGTCACTCGACAATTGTTTCATTTGAAGTCTCAGTATGTTTCTTACATCGTAGGCAATACATTGTTTTCGTTGAATACAATCATAACTCGTTGTCTCTATATGGAAATAACAAATTTCGATCTCGAAGCCGACGATGGAAAAAAACACCACCATTGGTTGTTGCCATCAAGCATACGATGCATAATCTGTGGGCCTAGCGGATGTGGGAAAACAAACCTACTGCTTAACCTTCTGTTGAAGAAGGGGTACCTGCGTTTTGATCGGCTATACCTCTACTCAAAGTCTCTGGGGCAGGAAAAATATCAGTTCCTTCGGGACTGGATAACAGAACTCGAAAAAGTTGCCGGGAAGGAAGTGGCTTCCTTTCACTCTTGCTCAGATGAAATAGTTCCAGTTGAATCATTAAATAAGAATGCCAGAAGCCTTCTAGTTTTCGATGACGTCATGCTTGAAAAACAGTCGCCCATCGAAAGGTATTTCACTATGGGTCGACACGGTGGCGCGGACTGCTTCTACTTAACTCAAAATTACTTCCGCATTCCCAAGCAAGCGATCCGTGACAATGCTAATCTTATCGTCCTCTTCAACCAAGACAGCAAAAATTTGCGAGCCATTCACGATACGTTCGTAGGCGGCGACATGTCTTTCGATGAATTCCGTACGTTCTTCAGCGAGTGTGCTGCCCAACCATATGGATTCGCAGTCATAGATTTGACGTCCAAAGTGTACGACGGAAAATATCGTTGCGGGTTCGATCGCTTCTATAAGCCCAAGGCAAGTATTTAAAGACATGATATAGGCAACATATAGTCGACATATAAACGCGATGTGGACAAAAGTTTCGTCTAAACAGGAGCGAGACGCGTTAACTCAGGATTATTTAGCTCGCAGAAATCGATTGAGACAGCGTTTCGTGGATGAGAAGCTCGGTGAAGCCAACCTTCAGTACGATGCGGCAAAGCTTTTTAAACCAATAGCCACAGCCACGGCTGAATCCCAGGTGGCTACGTCTAAGGAGCTGCAGAAAGTTACCAGCGCTTTACAGGATTTGCCGGCGCAGATTTCAGAGTCTGCTAATTTTAACCCGATAGCGGCGTTGTTCGGTGATTCCGTTGGAGCAACTGCTCCTCCAGCCCTTCCGGCGATTGCGGCACACCCCGCTCAGGAAGCATTGCTCGTCCACCCAAACAGACATCTCAACGTCGATGCAATCAGGCGGCACGGTTTTACCCCTCCGAGCGAGCTCGACCTGAACGACACGGCAGCTGTGAAACAGATAATCGAAGGCGTAAATTATTATAATCGCCACACCCTGGGCAAAGCGAAAAGGAAGGCCAATAAGAACGGAGACGAAGAAAAGGTACATGCGCTGGCCGTAGATATCGGCGTCCTACAGGACTACAGAGATCGAATTCGTTTGCTATTGAAAGGCCACGCCCTCACTAAAAAAGGAAAGGGTTTCAGTGTTCCAGCCGTTCCTCTGAAATTACAAGGTAACGCCTTGGGTGAGCTCTCCGTCGACCCCGTCGCGCTGTCTGCTGGTAGACTAAGAGTGTTTAAAGGTGGGAACCTCGTGCTCGAAGCTCCTGCCGATGAGTCATTGTTCAGCCTGTTAACGAAACGCTTCGTTAAGACTAAGCAATATTCGCCTCAGGCAATTGAAACTTTCAAAAAGCTCGTTCAGATGTCTGGTCTGCCTATTCATGGCCGGAAAAGTAAAAAGTTCCAGCTGATTCGAGGCGGCGCGGTGCAATTTTACAACGATCCAAACGCCCTGGTAGAGAGGTTGCAGCTTTTGGTGGCCTCTAGGGCCGCGGGAAACACTGGTCTCGGCAACGAAATCTCCGCCATTCTTGATGAGTTACTGCGTTCCGGTGCGATCTCCAAAGAGCTGGCACTCGAATTGAATAGAAACATGCTCATAAAATAAAATACACAAGATGGAACGCTCGGAGAAACTGCTCGAAGAAATTCGAGACCTTTTGCAGCCTAAGGAAAATTTTAGTATAGTTGTTTCCTCAGATACTACAGGGTGGACCACGGCTTTCTCACCACCGCTGTACCTGGATCCAAAAAGACGCTATGAGCTTGCTTTGGTCAATCTTGAAACTTATAATTCGATTCCCAACATCGATAGCACAAATAACAAGTTCGTCTACAGCACCGACAATGGTGTGACGTGGAAGACGATCATTTTGCCCGACGGAAGCTACGAGATCGCACAGATTAATGATGAAATCGGCAGGCAGTTAGAAAAGCAAAATTCTCCGACGGGTGTGACACCACTCGGCTTTAATTCTCCTATTACCATAGGAGCCAACGCATCTACCCTTCGCGCCTTCATAAAAATTACGAATGCTCTATATAAGGTAAATATGGCTCAATCTACCATCAGGCAAATGCTCGGTTTTAACCCTCAGAGGCTTGGTAGTGGTTATAAAGAGGGAGAAAATCCAGTCGATATTCTCCGGGTGGACACAATCCTGGTAAATTGTGACATTATCTCTGGATCGTATCGCAATGGTAGCCAGCTGCCAGTAATCTACAGTTTTTTCCCGGATGTGTCGCCCGGCTATAAGGTAATCGAGTCTCCGAAAAATCTAGTGTACCTACCAGTAGCACCGGCTGGCAACGTACAGGGCATTCGTGTGTGGCTGACCGACCAAAATGGTGAACAATTAAACCTCCGCGGTGAGACAGTAACTATAAGGTTTCACATCCGCAGTGCGTAGATTTTCACACTTAAATATTCTCATGTTTGTTCTTGGAATTAAAAAGCGGCGTCGTGTCGTGGGTGGTGGACTTTTCGACTGGATACCAAAAATCGCGGGCTTGCTAGGGCGTGCCGGATCCTTCATTTCGGCTAATAAAGGTGTAATAACAAACGTTGCCGATGTAGTTGGTAATGTTGTGAAAGCTGGGGCCACAACGGCGTCTGCCGTCAGGCAGATCGTTGATGCCGTGAAAGCGAGACGCGCTGTTGCCGGCGCAAAAGCACCAATAGCGGTTCCCGCACCTTTGGAGAAGGCGCTCAGCGACAAGAGCATCGAATACTTGAAACAACTGGCTGTGAGTCCGCCACCCGTTGTTCCGACAATGGCTGACATAAACAGCCGCATTGCTGGATCCGGTTTCAAGACTATAAAGCCGAGTCGTGGTGGTAGGGGTCTGTTTCTCGCAAAATAAAAAAAATTTCCGACTAATTCATAAAACGCAAAAAATGCTTTACCCACCACACATGAAATTCATTTACAGCATGATTAATAATTGAAGCTTGAACTTTTTTACTTATAATAATGGCGGCATTTGACATGCCGAGTGAAATGTTGGACATCGCTTCGGCGGTGCCCGATGACAATAGCATCGAATCGTTTGAATACCGCGAGTATGAATCACAAAACCCTGCGGCTATTAACAATGGCCAGGCCATACAGATAGACATCCAGAACCAAGACATTTTCACACAGCCTTCTAAGAGCTACCTTCTTGTGGAGGGCAGGCTTACATCAACTGGTGCGGCTTACATCGCAGACTCGTTGGTGTCATTCATCAACAACGCCATCCCGTACATGTTCTCTCAGATTCGATACCTGGCTAACAACACCGAGATAGAGAATGTCATGTCTCCTGGGCAAGCCACGAAGATGAAAGGCATGCTGGTATACGGCGACGACTTCTCCAAAGGCGAAGGTTTAAACATGTGTTGGCAGAAGGACACGAGTGCGGCGGCGGCGACCGCGAATATCGGCTTCGAGGCCCGTCGACTGATGATCATTGGAAAACCCGTCCCTATTGGAACGTTTTCATTCATCGTTCCCTTAAGACATCTATTCGGCTTTTGCGATGATTACCACAAAGTCGTATACGGGATTAAACACTCCTTACTGCTGAGCCGGCAGGGAGATGCAGACGCGATCTTCAAGGAAGCCGCAGCGACCAATGGCCAGATCGCGCTGACTAAACTCTCCTGGTTCATGCCGCATATAATACCCGCTCTGGAGTATAAAAGCATGCTTATGAAGCAGATTGAAGCCAAGGTTAAGGTACCTGTGGCATTCCGCGCCATGCAATGCGACAACATTGCGGTGCCACGAGCGACGACTTTTTCCTGGCGTTTGAGCGTTAAGTCGGGCACGGAAAAGCCACGCTGGATTCTTGTTGCTTTTCAGACTGGAAAGAATGCACATCAAGGCCAGAATCCGGCACTGTTTGACCATGCACAGGTTCGCAACATATTCGCTATGCTCAACACCGATCGCTACCCCGTGGTTGACATGAATCTCGACTTCACCAAGAGGACAACCTCTCGCGCTTACAAGGCCCTACGTGACTTCAAGGAAGAATATTGCGGCATAGACGCGCGTGAATCGTCATGCCAACCGACACCAATCGAATTTGTAGATTTGTTTCCGATCTTCGTTCTGGACGTGCGCAGGCAATCTGAACGACTTAAAACCTCTGTACAGGACATACAAATCAAGGTGGACTTTAACGAAGGGGTACCAAATAATACGACAGCATATGCCGTCCTGATCAGCGACCGACTCCTGAATTTTGAATCGGATGGCAGCAAATTCAACGTCGTCTACTAGAAATCGGTTTTTCACATTTAGATACAAGGCCCTCTTTTAGATATATTTTTTCCAAAAATGAAAACTGAATACGTTGCGTTCGGCCTTTCACTGACCGAAGGGCAAAAGCAAACATTAGCTAGAGCTGCGCGCGCCGGCACTGGTGCCACGATCCGACTCGCTCATGGCCAGCTTCGTGGAGACGATAAGCTCGCGCTTACGAAAGTTCAAGCCGCCCGAATCGTGAAGAAGATTTCGGAAGGCGTTGGCATGGAGCTGAGATTCACCAAAACGCAATTGAAAAAGATGACTAAAATGGGTGGATTTCTTCCACTACTGGCTCTCCTCCCGCTGCTTTTTGGTGGGTTATCCGCGGCGGGTGCCGTGGCTGGTGGGACCGCTGGGGTAGTAAAGGCTGTGCAGAGCAAAGAGGCCAGCGACGCTGCACTGGCGGAGGCGGCGCGTCACAATCGCGAACTCGAGGCCCAGGTCCGCGGGACTGGTTTATATCTCGGGCGTGAGACTCGTGGTGGTTGTTGCCCAATGTGTAAAGGATCGGGTCTCTACATCGGACAAAAAAACTAAAACCTCTTAGCAACTTCGATATAGAGAAAGTTGCCAGGGCGCTGCCGCATTTCCGCGGTGTTTTCATGCGAGATGGTCTGCATGCCGCGGCTCGTGAGAAGGAGTGTGGAGTTGTTAATTTAGATTCTGGTTCCGGCGATGGTACTCACTGGGTTGCCTATTGGATAGATGGGCCTACAGCCATCTATTTTGACAGTTATGGGCTGGATCCGCCTCTCGAAATTTCTCGATATTTAAAAAATCCTATAAGAACTCAAACGTTCCAGCTGCAGGGTCCCGATGATGTGGTGTGTGGTCATCTCTGCCTGACCGTGCTAAGAGAGCTCACTGCTGGAAAGAATTTTGAAGATATCATTCTTGACCTATGTTAGACTTCCGTCACCTTTTTGTATATAAAAAATGCCGGTTGATAAATTTGGAAGAGACGGTGGAGGTGGGGTGGGAGGGGGGCAGATAAGCGCCGCTGGGCTCGTCCACAAAGCGGGTGATACCATGATGGGAATTCTGTCGGCTGGAGGTTTTCGACTGACAAACGTGGGAACGCCCACGATGGAAACAGACGCCGCGACAAAGGCTTATGCAGACATCATAGATCAGGACAACTTACAAATCACCGGTGGAACGATGTCTGGTGTTCTAAAAATGGGTGGTCACAAAGTTACTGGGCTGCCCACAGACGCTGGTGCGTCTGAAAGCGACGCTGCGAGCTGGGCACAAGTGGTACGATATGCGGACCAGAAGGCGACCGCAGCCGAAAATCATGCAGACCAAAAGCTTATCGATGCCAGGCAGTACACGGACGAGAAGAATGCGGGGCTGAGAGATTCCGTTAGGCGGTATGCAGATGACAAGGACCTTATTGTTAAAAGTTATGTTAACGAGCAAGATGTTATCGTCAGGAATGCGTGCGTGCTCAAATCCGGCGGCGTAATGACTGGAAGTTTAGTTATGGGTGGCCACCGAGTTACTGGGCTCCCAACAGAAATTTCAGGATCCGATAGCGACGCAGCGAGTTGGAAACAAGTGTCAACAGCGGTCGCTGGCGCTCTAGTAAAACTCGATAGAGTACCCACGGAGTCGTTGCATGTGGTGAATAAGCGGTATGTAGATTCCCGCGACGCTTCTTACAGACAGTACGTGGATGAGAAGGTCGCCACCGCTAGAAGATATGTGGACGAGAAGCATGCTATCGTAAGAGGCGGGCATGTGCTCAAAAGCGGCGATTCTATGACTGGTGATTTGACCATGGGTGGCAAAAGAGTGACTGGGCTCCCAACAGAAATTCCAGGATCCGATAGCGACGCCGCGAGTTTGAAACAGGTGACGCAGCTGATCAGCAACGCCACTAAGAATAATGATACGGCGCCGGCTGGACCAAAGTACTTGACTAACAAACGGTATGTGGACGCGAAAAACGCTGAGATTGGAGCTTCAGTTAGACTCTATGCGGACCAGAAAGCTGAAGCTGCTAAGACGTACGCCAACGAGCAAGATGTTATCGTTAGGAGCGCATGCGTGCTTAAAGCTGGTGATGCAATGACTGGTGATTTAACCATGGGCGGTAAAAGAGTTACTGGGCTCCCTACGGGCGCAGCAACGTCCGAAAGCGACGCGACGAGTATGGCACAAGTATCGAAGCTGATCGCCGACAACATGACAAAGAGTGATAGAGTACCAACAGAACCGTTGCATGTGACAAATAAACGATACGTTGACGTGAAAAACGCTGAGATTGGAGCTTCCGTTAGACTCTATGCGGACCAGAAAGTTGAAGCTGCTAAGAGGTACGCCAACGAGCAAGATGTTATCGTTAGGAGCGCATGCGTGCTCAAATCCGGCAGTACCATGACCGGTGATCTGGCTATGGGCGGTAAAAGAGTGACTGGGCTCCCAACAGAAATTTCAGGATCCGATAGCGACGCTGTGAGTTTGAAACAAGTGACGCAGCTGATCACCAACGCCACTACGAAAAATGATACGCCGCCCTCGGGACCATGGTACCTGACTAACAAGCGGTATGTAGACAGTGAGATAGCTAATGAAAGGCGATACGCGGCGGGCCTCAAGATTCTCAACTACAGCGGCCACATTCCGCCCCTATCCAGAAACGTTTCCGAAACGGGTTTTATTGCCTCAGCCAACGAATCTTTACCCACTAACCCGCCTCATATGGCTTTCAACTCGGGTGTGAGAGGTGAGTGGAAGACGGCGTCCACATCGAGAGCCGATATTGGTCCTCAGGTTAGTAGGACTTGGTTACAGATTGAATGCCCGACGGCTGTGCGAGTATGGAAGGTTAGTCTGGCTGGGGGATCTAGTCCTACTGCACCACGTATCACGTCCTGGAAGATTTATGGGACTCCAGCCGATGATGCAAATAGATTTGATGCGCTCATCACCTCCAATGTCACTTTGACTAATTCTGCGCAAGAGTTCACCTTCACAACTCAGAGTTTATACAAAAAATTCAGGCTGATGGTCTTGGCCACCAGCCCACCACAACCTACTTTTGGAATAACCCACTTCCAGATCTATACATATTTTAAACACGAGGGACAGTCAGTAGTATAGAAAAATATGACTGACACGCACTACAAGATTTACTACCCCAGCGGTCCCACCAGCCGGGGGTATCTCCGTCAACACGGAGAAATAGACATGTGCAAATACAGCATAGACAGTCTAGGTGATGTGGGCCACTGGGGGTACGACATCCCGAAGCCCACCGCAGAGCTATTGACCGCGGTGCCTCAACAGCACATCGACTTCGTGTCTGACGATTACCACAACCGCGATATCTATACGGCGGCCGGAACGGTAACCACGACTGCGTGGCAAACTCTTCCATTGACCGCCGCGCGTTTTCCGTGTATAACTTTGCAAACCACCAATCAGGGGGTTTCGTTAGAGGGCGGGTTCTGGAAGCTTACAATGTTTGGTGTTAGTACCGGTGATGCGTCAGTTCGCATTATTACAGCCGCGGGTAGCATCGATCGCACAGTTGACATTCAAAGTGGACAATTTGATGCATCTAGGGCAATATTCATTCCAGGACAAACGAGTTTTCGAATTGAAGGAAAAAAGAGAGGCGTTTTAAGTACTTCAACTATTGAGTTAAACGTAACGTTACTGATAGAGCAACTATAAAAAAAACTATGTCTTTGTACCCACCGCTTATGGAGTCAACAATTTCGTCAGACACGACGTCGCAAACATTTCGTCTGCAGAAGATCGGCGAAATAGAAGCATTCCTGAGGTCCGAGGCGATAAGTCGGGGACAACTATGCAAGAAGTATAAGAGGGTTGTAGATGTGGCTAATGGGGCCTCGGCCGGCCTTGCTATAGTTAGTCTTGGAACTGGGGTGGGTGGGGCAGCTATGTTAGCCACTGGTATTGGTTTTATTCCTGGTATTGTTCTGGAGAGTTTAGCCATAGCTACGAGTTTTCTGGATATTATTGGAAATGTTGTTAGTAGAAGTTTTGTTGCTAAAGCTTCAAAACACGACGAAATTTGTATTTTGGCGGAAAGTAAACTAAACACTGTTCATGACCATATTTCTAAGGCGTTGGAAGACACGGCTATTAGCGATGAAGAATATAAACTTATTCTGGGAGAGGAGGAGAAATATAGAACGATGAAACGTGATATACAAAGCAAGAATGGAAAAAAAGAGTTGCCGAGTCAAAGCAAAGACCAGATGGTGGCAGAACTAATCAAGAAACTAACCAGCACTGGGACTTGTCCGCGAACCTCAAAATAAAAGTTTTCATCGTAGGTGGTTGGAGTAGTGAGTCTGTAATTCCTAGCGCGCCACCAGCATATGCCTTTAACGACCACGAAAACAGATGATTTTTAATCTAAAAAATGGCACACGGGCCTATAATGTGGTCATATTTTGGGGGGTGACTTCGAATCCCTATTATACATCTATTACCAACAAACTTAATAATGAGTATTAAAATCGATTTAATCGTAGCGCATACTAGTAAAAACATAGTAAGTCATGCTACTATATGGAAAGGGTGCTGGATTTTTTTCGAAAATCGTCATATGTCTTCAAAAACTAGCAGAATTTTTTTATCACCTACGGAGATTTTGAAATTTCAATATCTAAGTCAATTCTTAACATACTGATGTAATGTAAACATTAATTTTTAGCACTTTATCTCCTCTTCCATTCCTTTCGTCAAAAAATTTAAATATTTATATTTGGTTGCGCCAAAAATGCATAAAAATGAAGACCCCCGTAAAAAATGATTGCAGATGTGTGTTCAAGCGCATATAAAATATATTTTCTTGCTAAAACATTTGTATTGTGAATATAATAAATGTGCAGAATTCATTGCCCGACAGAACAGAAAAAACAATTCGGATATAAATTTATAAATGCTGTAGCTATGACTGTTTAAGTGACTGGACCCCCGAAAGAAATTACTGTTTTTCTGTTTTTCAAGGTCAAATAAATATATTTCCTGGCTACAATATTTCTATTGAAAATATAATAAATATGCAGAATTCAATTCCAGACTGAATACATAAACATTTAGCAATATATCTATATATACTGACTAAGTTATGTAAGGTTTACTACATGGGCCCCACTCAAAAAATTTAAATTTATATCTTTAAGGCGCTATAGAAAAATATTCTAAGTGTAGCTTTTTTGGTTTGAACAAGCTAAATGTTCGGCAGGCAATGCTGGATAGAATAAAAGAAAAATTAGGAATATATTTTTATATATGAACTGGAAACAATTAGTTTACTATATTGACCCTACTAAAAAATCATATTTTCTGATATTTAAACCGCTATATAAATATATTCTGGCTACAGTTTCCTATTGTAAATATGATAATTGTTCATCAGGATATGCTAGATTGAATGCCAAAAGAATTAAGAACATATCTATATATTTGCACCAACTAAGTTACATTTTATTAAGACCCATTCTGTCGATATTTACCGTGCCACGCTAAACAGCGTAGGCCAACGATTATGTGTAGCCTATTATGAGGCTTGTATAAACAGCCTGAATTATTCATGAAAGATTTACGACTTTGTTTACAACCTAATCATGGCTGGCGGAAAGTTTTGTCTACGGTGGCCTGTATGGGCTACTAAATAATCGTATAAATTTTTGCATTTTCGAAATGAAATAATAAAAATAGTTGTAAATATGAATAAATAGGACCCGAATGGGCCACCGTATTTCTGAACTAAGGTTTTACAGTATAATATATTCGGATTTTCCGTCTCTCACCTAGTTTCCTGCATTGCGATTCGCTGGCGGAAGCTGTTGATCTGGTTACAGTATGGTTAATAGCCTGGAATGGGACACGTGCGAAAAATCGATAGCGTTTACTTTAATGGATTTTGGCTCCTTTCGCATTAAATTTCTCCGAAAATAAATAATTTCATCCGACGGAAAGGTGACTTAAAAATCTGGGTTGGATTTGTCTATTGATATCACTGCCAATTTTTTATGCATTTCGTCCTTTTCTAGACATTTTTGGAGAGTTTATGAAATGTCTGGAGCGTTTATGAAATGTCTAGAGAGTTTAGGTTGTGTCTGAAATATTTCTGAAACGCATTCTAAATGGGTCAACCGAGTTATTTTTGGCATTGGCATGGGTCAATCGAGTTATTTTAGTCACAGCGTGGAGAGATGGCTGTATGTTTCTATAAAAGTATGTGCTGCACACAGAAATACTGACTTTGGGTGAACAATTTTACATGTCGCAGATTTGCGTTTTTCTTCACGATTTAAATTGAAAAATACTTTATTTGTATTTATATAAATTTCGATTGACTGGTTGATTAAAGGATTGGGGTTTTCGATTGTTCGCGAGAAACAGGTGCCTGCCCAGGCTTCCTTCTATTGAGCCTGCGTTCAAAATCTTCCACTCCTTTTTGATAGCCAATTGTGATAAAAGCCCTGAACTTCCATAGCGTCAGGCTTCTTCAGAGCCAGTCTTTTTATATCAACAGGCTTCTATTGGGCCTGCGTTAAAGGCTTCCGTAGAGAGGGTCTTTTGTATTCTAGGACTTCTATAGCGCACTGCGTTAGCCCACTCACTTGTCATCGCGATTCAAAAGACTTCTAGCCATGATAGCCATAGGCACTGCTTGGAAACTGATCTTTGATAAGGGTCCGTGGATCCTGTGGGCCCTCTGTGGACCCTTTTCTGTAGAGACAGTCTAATATATCAAATCGCTTCTGTACAGCCTGCGTCAAAACGCTCACTTGTCATCTACTCAGGTGCATACCACAAGAACAATCAGTCTACCTGTACGACTCTAACAGAAGCGACTACATGTAGTTTACCTCTGTTTTGTTAACGCCTGAAACCATTTTTTTCGATCCTGGTTTTCCATCTTTAGATCGAGAGCACCTCTGATGTGTTTGTCTAGAAAGGCGCTATATAACTATATTATATATAATTATATACAATAGGAATGCGTATATTTGGATCCCACAGGAAAATGTGCCCCACAAATTACTGCATTAGTAAACATATCACTCTAGAAAATTCCACTAAGTTCCTTGGTGTAATAGTTGGTAGCCATCTGATGTGGAAAGAACATATCACAATTAAGTAAGTAAGTAAGTATATTCTTTATTAACACCAACTGCCTATACCGCACTTTGGTTTACATACAGTTTACACAAAATAAAGCATTCTTGTCAAACATGTTTTCCTCATAAAATTGTCCGCTCTAGGTATTAATCGGTCGTGCAGTCTTGGCCTCATGGACTAGTGATGTGGACTCAGCGGTGGGAGATGATGGTTCAGAACATGGCCCTCGTCATGCAGTAACGGCCAAGGTTGAAAAAATGTTGGAATACTCGGTATATTGTCTTCTTCAAAAAGGGACACAGGAGGAAAGAAACAGTCCCACAGGTCATACCAGGCGCCGAACGGGTCGTTGCAATCACGATCCTCGGCGTAACTCTCTCATCGGATCTAGGGATGGAAACACATCTGGACAACATACTCGCAACCAGCTCTTCTTCCCTATATGCATTAAGAGTTCTTCGCTCTCACGGTCTCTCATCTGCGTCCCTCCATGATGTCACCAAGGCGACTGTTATTGCTCAGATCTTTTACGCCTCTCCTGCATGGTGGGATTTCACCTCCCAGAAGGACAGGGACAGGATTGAAAGTGTAATCAACCGCATGATCCGGTTGGGTTTCATGCTTGTGGATGCGGCCAATGCGGCACACATGGCCGATCACAATCTTTTAAAGGCTGTTTGTAATGATCCCAACCATGTCCTTCGGGGCCTGACCCCCCCCCTCCTCGTAGCACCGGTGGTCATAATCTTCGCACTAGATCTCATAACTTCTCCCTGCCGCACAAAGATGACCGCAACTACATTTCACGCATCCTTTATAAGAATGCTTATTGACAATTTCATGCATAAAACCCTGTACTTTTGGCCCTAGAATTTGTCTTTTATAGTCTTGTTTGTCTAAGTTGCGTCTGTGTCAACTTAATGTTTGAATAAACGAATTTGATTGATTGATTTCCTTTGTCGAAATGCTTATACAGCATAAGCTTCCTCTTAGCGGATTGAGCTTATAGATATTGACCAAAATTATGCCTAATTATTAGTGATAGTTGTATGTATTGTGCCATTGTGCATGCACGAATTAATCCCGGAGATGTTGAGAAGTCAGGAGACCTGGTCTGACCTCTGCGGATTTTGATACGTGATGAGCCAGTGTACAATTAGGCCTACTATTACTATTACCATTAGTATTACTATTACTATGGCTATGGAAATTGCCATAATTACTCTATAGTCGAGGCAATCTAGCTTAAATATACCTTCAACCTCAGCAAAAAATTGCTTCAGAAGCTTTTTAAACGGTTTCCTGCTCAGAAAGAATTACTGAATAACCTATCCAAAATCGGACTACGGGAACACCCCGAAAAATGAATTTCAAAATAGCGGAATGGCTGTTTCCCAAGAAATACCAATAATAATAGGGGCATACCAATAATTTGCAGTTAGAGCTGGGCGAAATTACTTCAGAAGCTTTTAAAACGGTTTCCTGCTCAGGAACCATTGCTGAATAGCATATCCATAATCCTCAAAATCGGACTACGGAAACATCCCAAAATGGCCAAATCCAATATGGCCACCGTTGACCATATTGGAAAATTCACCTTTTTATTTTTTAGAGTATATGCACGTGTAATACCTTAAAGTTACTTATTTCAGTGTGTTGAATTCATTTCTGATATTGTTTTCACCATTCGGAGTCATCTTCACCTTGAAAGGCCATGGTCAAGGTCATTTTGGCGGATTGGAAAATTCACCTTTTTTGTTCTATTAGAGTACATGCACGTGTAATACCTCTAGCATTACAAATTTCGGTAGGTAGAATTCATTTTTGATATTGTTTCCGCCATTCCACCCTAATGAAGCGTCTACCAATAATCCGAAATTCACTCACACGAGCTGTCACCAGGACACTCAAGCACCGCGTCTTATCACACACGTCCTTAAATCACTGAACTTAGTGAAAATCATTTAGCACAAACATCCACATCGAAGTCCTATCGCTAACCTACAACTCCCAACAATTCTCCCAGCAGAAGTATCCTCGCGAACTCTTAACCACTCTGCTCCACCGCTCTACCCGATCTTCTTCCTATCTCAGTCTCTTCCGTCTCCAGTTATTACTCGCCTCGAGTTCTACAACCGATCCATATTCCAGTGTGACGGCCACGGCATTCCTAACAGTGGCGATCCGGAGCAGTCCGGAACAGGTAGGGAGCCATAGAAGCCGGAACTGTGGAGCAGAGGTCATCGCGTTCAAGACTACGACGAACGAGCGAAAAGCCATTAAACCCTCGTCCGTTAACTAACGTTTCCCATCGGACGCATCATTGGCGAGTAGCTAGGGTGGATGCCTGAATCCAGGGATCTCGTCCTAAACAAAAAAGAACCGGAACGCCGGCGAAACGGCGATTGCCGAAGGCAAGAAGCCCCTAACGACTAGGGGGTTTGGGGGAGCGTCGTAAGCTCCCCCAGCGGGGTCTGGGGCGGAGCCCCAGAAGCTGACGCAATTTTGAGCATTTGATGCCAAAATGGAGTACATTTTAGGCTCTTGTTTACCTCAAATTTTTCAACAATGATTTTGAAAAAACTACCTAAACCAGCTCTTCAAGGGCCATGTTAATCTAGAAATTTCTAGCTATACCTGGATGACACGAAAATGTTCATAACATAACATTTTGTTGATCCCAAATGCAAATATCTGCATAATACAATTACATCAATTTAACAAAATATCGTGAATCTTGTCTTTAAAAAACCACAATGATGGCAGTATTAAAAAAGTAAAAGTTTCAAGAAATAGCCTACGTAACAAAATCAGATAAAGTCATTCAAATAGTTTTCGCATGTGGTAGTAACGTGGCTCTTGTCGTTCCTCGCATTTCCTGGACTGACTTTCAAATGCGCCACGGTGACCGATAGCCAACCACTTCTTCACGTACGGAAGCGGGTCAAATAAGTGGGTCGCGAAGCTCTGGCAAGTGGGTCGCCAAATTTTTCAAGAGACACATTTTTTCGGAGCAACAACTTTACTCACTTTGTTGCCTTACATGGGTACAACAGTTGCTTTTAGATAGCAAGAAATTATGAACTGTTTTTACTTAAATTTCCTTTTGATGCTTGAAATATGCCAATTTCAAAACGCTGTGCGTAAACCCGCATATTTCGATGCCAATTTACGAAGTAAATTTTAGTGCACAATGCTTAACTGTTCACAGTGGGTACCGAGACTGCCAATATATTTACGCGACCCAGTGAAGTTTGGGAACCGTTGGTCTAATGAGAAAGACATTTTTATTAGTATGCATACGTTCTAATTGTCTGACATGTATGTAAACCAGAGTGTGTTATGTCAATTGGTCAAATAAAGAACATACTTACTTACTTACTTTGACGGCAGCGCTTTGAAATCACGCGAACGTTCGCGAGGGGACGCCACTGTCGCGACATTCCCGTTTTTTAAAAACGGGCTTTACTCTGGCATAGCTAGGATTTTTACCATAGGGGTTGCGTAATGCGAAGCAGTAGTCTTCAGAGGTGAGTTTATAGGGCGATCTCCAGAAGCATAGAATGCTAAACAATCACGGAATCAACTTTTTCGATAATACTTTCTTATTTTAACAGATTTCACAGAGGCTGCGTAACACTTAAGGTTTAACTTTGTAAAGGCATAAGTAATGTTCCACAAAGTGAAGCAGATTACTTATGTAGAGCCTACTACTTTAAAGAGCAAAGCGACAACTACTATTCTGAATTGGTACTGCATGGGACCCTGCTTCTCTCTCTCTCTCTCTCTCTCTCTCTCTCTCTCTCTCTCTCTCTCTCTCTCTCTCTCTCTCTCTCTCTCTCTCTCTCTCTCTCTTTCTCTCTCTCTCCCTCTCCCTCTCCCCCTCTATCTCTCCCTCTCCCTCTCCTTCTCCTTCTCCGTCTCTCTTGTTCATCGTTTAAAGTCTTTTCTGTTTCCGCGAGAGGCTGACATGCATGCTGAGAGCGCCTCTGATAGTTCGCACTTTGAGAGGCGCTTTATAACTTCCCAGATACCATATCATACCATTCTGAATTAAGAAGTTCGTGGTGCTAGGCCACGCATATGATTCTGGTGGAGCATAGAATTCGGTCAGAAATCGAAATTTGTCTGCATCAGTTAACTTAACTTTGCACCAACGGCTAGAACAAAATCATTCTGATGACCAACGTCTTTTAATGTGCCTAAGTTCTCTGATTGAGCAACTGAGACTGTTCTCAGTGACACAGGCTCACACACAGCTATTAAATCGTTTTCGTTAACAATGCCAATGGAATATTTTATTATCTGTAGTGCAAACCTCTTCAGTCCCATTTCCACCTTAACAGTCGTTGCTGGCTTGCTTTTTTTGGTGAAGAAATTCAACAGATCGGTTTCTCTATAACGCTTCATCATCTATTTATTAAATTTAAGCAACTAGACTTAAAAATGTAATTAGAAGTCGTTCTTTTTTGTTTGAAAGTAAACGAATGAAAATAGCGACTGTATTCTCAACGTGAAGGACTACTATGATACTATCACAGCAGGCCGAGTAACATGAAGAACGAAGACTGCAGCCGTATACAACAGGGTTGTAGAGAGACATTGAAAGAGACATACTGCGACAGAGAAAGAGCGAGAGAAAACGAGAGAGACAGACAGACACGGTAAGACAGATAAAGAGAGATAGCGAGTAAGAGCGAGTAAGCGAGGGAGTGAGAGGGCGAAAGATCGGAAAGACAGACGATCATATTTCAGGCATTTCTTAGCGCTGGAGCTGACTGACATACCCTTACAGTGTATGAAGTGGTTGGGAAAGGGAGAATCTGGCTGTAGGCCTATATTAGTGTGCATGCGAATGAACATAGGGCCTAATCTCATATATACAACTGCCATGGGCGTCTTTGCTACTGAGGGTCACCCAGGGTCAAATAACTCAACCCATTAGGGTGAGGGTCACTTACACAGACAAATAGTATATATATACGTCTGTGGCCCTACATGTGTATATAGCGTATGCATCCTACAGGGTATATTCTGGCTGCAGAGAGGCTGAAATCTACATGGGCCATTAATAATCCGCAAGAAAAGTATAGGAAGTAACGAAAAGACGCTCTAGATACTAGAAATTTTTCCAAGAAAGAACCGGTACGGCGTTCCGGTCGTCAAAAAAAGAACCGGAACGCCGTTCCGGTGCGTTCCGGTCCCAACCGATCCCTGCCTGAATCATATGCCACCCGTACCCGTCGAGAATCCGGTTAGTCTGGGACAATCTCGTACGCCGGGCCACAGAGGACGGACAATCAATGACGGTATCTGTCGCGTGATTAAGACGATCAAGCGAACCGTATATATACATGTAAGGCCGAGTAAGGCTAGTCACACAAGAACTCCTTCCTTCACTTCTACTACAGCTATCCGTTCGTCATAAAAAAAACCTCTTGAGTCATCTGCCATCCGTCAGCTGATAATGGATTCTTCCTCGAAGTCGTGTGAACTGGACCTTCTTCCTCCATTTCTAGTTAAGGACTTTGTAGATGAATTTACTCCATTTTTGGCATTACTGTGTAATTCTTCTCTAGCTCAAGGTTGTGTCCCTGCACCACACAAAAGGGCTGTGGTTTTCCCTTCCATTAAGCGCAAAGGCCTTGATCATGGGCGTCCGCAGGAATTTTTTTAGGGGGGCGCAAAAAAATTTTAGGGGGGAATTTTTGGGGGGTGGCGAAATGACGCTTTTGCAGCTAAAAACTTTACATAGGAAAAAATTGAAATAAATGATGATCAAGGACTTTACCTAAATAATTAAGTGTTTCTTCGCATAGAAAATCGTGTTGGCACTGTTGTAATAATCATAATAATCAAAAGATTTTATTTTTATAAAATATTTGCAAAATCCAGGGGGCGCAAATGCGCCCCCTTGCGCCCCCCTCCGGACGCCCATGGCCTTGATCCTAACTCTCCTTCAAACTATCGTCCTATCTCAAACCTCTCGTTCCTTTCAAAGCTTCTGGAAAATGTGTATCTTGTCAACTGATCCATTACCTTGACTCTAAGTCTCTTATGCCTACTCTTCAGTCTGGGTTTAGGAAATTCCACTCGACGGAATTGCTTTTACTGCGCCTTCTAGCTGAAGTATTTCAAGTTTTTGATCGTGACCAGATCACTTTACTTGCTCTTTTTGATATTAGTGCTGCCTTTGATACTGTAGACCATACCATCCTCTTAGACCGATTATCTAAATCTTTTGGCATTGCTGACTCTGCTCTTCTTTGGTTTCGCTCATTCCTCACTGATCGCTCTGTTTCTGTTGTTTTTGGACCTACCCGCTCTCCTTGGACCCACATCCCGTATGGACTACCTCAGGGCTCTGTCCTCGCCCCCTTCTGTTCATTTGTATACCTCGGATCTAGCTGGGGTTCTGGGTCCAATGGGTGTTTTGTCTCACCAATACGCTGATGACACACAGGCTTATCTCCATGGCCCAGCCAACTCAGCTACTCCTATGGTTGAACGCATCCTGGAGGCTTCCTCTGCTCTTGATCTCTGGTTGTTCTCAAATCGCCTCCGCCTTAACCATGATAAGACCCAGTACATTGGACTCGGTAATCGTGTCCAGCTTGCCAGGATCGATGCTGACTCTCTCCGTGTCAGGTTTTCTAATGTGCACTTCTCCTCCTCTGTCCGTGACCTTGGATTCGTCCTAGACCCTGCTCTTTCTCTATCTGATCATGTCAATAGTGTCTCTCGCTCGTGCTTTTACTATATGCGCCAACTTCGTGCTATTCGCCAGTCCCTTCCGCTGCATGCGATTGCGACCTTGGTTTATGCTCTGATCTGCACCAGGATTGACTACGGAAACGCTGTCTATATTGGCCTCTCCTCTACTAGTAAATCAAAGCTTCAATCCATCCTTAATGCTGCTGCTCGCCTTATAGGAGGCATCATAAAGTTTGCCCATATCTCCTCTTACATCCCGGAGTCCCTTCACTGGCTTCCCATTCACCAACGCATCCAATTTAAGGTCCTTTCCCTCATGCTTAACTGTCTTGTTGGCTCAGCTCCGCTGTATCTCAGGGATTACTGCCCCCCGGTTTCCAGTTTGCCTGGTCGGGCTTTTCTCCGGTCATCTGCCCGTGGCCACTTGGTAGTTCCTTGGATGCGCACTGCTACTGCACAGTCTCGTAGTTTTGCGGTTGTGTGCCCTTCCAGCTGGAGCAGCCTCCCTCAGGGCTTTAGGCGTGTCCTTCTCTCTCTCTCCTGTCCAGTTTCTCAAGCGCCTGAAAACATTTCTTTTTGTCGCCCGACCCGGGTCAGTCTCTGACTCGGGTCGGGCGCGCCTCTGATTTTTTGAGTGGCGCTATATAAATTCTTGATTACAAATTACAAATTACAAACATTGGCGGAAGGACACCTCCCAATAACTGTGAGAACGACGCTTCTGGTAACATTGCTGCAACGAACGATCCGCAATTGAGGACGATTGAGGACGATCAGTAGCCGCCTGTTAGTACTCCGCTAAGTGTGCCTCACGATTTCTTTCAGTATTCATCTCTGCAGTTGCAATTTTTATAATATATATAAAACTTTCCTTCGCACCGAGATGTAAATTGTTTTTGATGATAGAGATCGTAACACTAACAATGCACCTCGACTCTGGAACGAAATTTCATCTGAACTCCGCATGTTCTCAGTTCCTCCGCCAATACCGCCACTCAATCACCGTCTTCTGCCTCAGGGTCCTCTACTGATTAACTCTCAGGCTTTCCATTATAAATTTAAGTTTTACCACTTCAAGAATTCCAACCCTAATTCATCCCATCATCCGCCTTCCAATCTCTCTCGACCTAAACGAAACCCGCCTTAGCAGCCACTCTGCCTCCTCTTTCTCGTCTCTGTGGCAACCGAAATCGAACTTCCACTGGACATAACTCCATAGGTAACCCCTCTGATACAACTCAGCGATTGTGAATAAGCCAGTACCCTGCACTTTGTTTAGACTAGCGGTTTTTATGAAATTGGGATGTACGATAAAGAGAGAACAGGAAGGAAGAGGAGAAGTAGGAAGATGGACTGGATGATAGACAATAGGTTAAATAGATAGAAATGAATATATGAGCAATACATCGCCTCTAACCTTGACTCTTCTTCATCCTGTCATGCTTCACTGCCTTTTCCTCCGCAGCATCACCAACATCCGCTCTCTTCTGTTCATCTTCTGTTCTTTCAAACGAAGTCGACTCAAAGACCAACAGCAGCAGAACGAACAACGACGAAGTTCCTGTGAACGCCATCACCATAGCAACAACACCTTCAGCAGCAGCAGCAGTAGTAGACGAAGTCCGGACTCTAATGGAATCGCGAGAAGATGCTGACGATGAACTCAGTCGAAGACAAGTGGTTCTGTCGTTTATTATATAGTCGTCCAGCCATGTGCATCATTAGTCTTCTACGGTCGTATGCCACGTTGACTCCCTCCCACTCCACAGCTGCGGCAGAGCATACACCCACATCATCACCACAGAGCACCCTCACGCTCACCAAAGCAGTCGGCCTGCCTGCCTGCCTGTCTGTTTGCCTGTCTGCCTGCCTGTCTGTCTGACTGTCTTCATACATTTATATGTCTGGTGTGCTGTGTGACTGAATAATGTCTAAAGGAAAAGATACACAGGACAATTACAAGATCGGTAATGATTTATGGAGCAGAAGGATGGACGTTGAGGAAAAAGGAGGAGGAACTTCTGGAGAGAACTAAGATGAGAATCTACGATGGATACTTGGGGTTTCATTGAAACACAGGAAAAGAAATGGGAATATCCGGAAGACACTTGGAGTAATCTGTATATCCGACAAGATGCGTGATGCCAGATTGAGTCGGTATGGCCATGTGGAAAATACGGGGAGGATAGTAGCATCAAGAGAATCATGAAGGCGGCGGCGCATGAACATCCCAACCGGGGACGTCCAAGGAAAAGATGGGTGGATAGGGTTCAGCTGAAACTCAGGGTTGGCTTGGAAAAGGACGATACTGGAGATTGAGCGGGATGAACACAAAGGATCCCAGTGGCTGACTCCTCCCCAGCGAGGGATTAATTCCAGCCGGATGGAAAACAGGAAAGAAGACAATGCGCATCTACATACATTGTTGTATTGTTTCAGAGTATATCGAAAAGAAGACTTTGTATTGGATAAATATAGGTTGTTAGACTGATTATCTCACTATTATCATCAGTTTCCAGTTCTAAACGATGCCACTTCATTCGCCTAGTCATCTATTGGGCATCCGAGACCCTCAGCGATGTAATTAGGTGTTCGGGGTGTCTTTCTTTGTCTCCGTCTCAGTCTGTGTTCGAGGCAATGTTCCTCTGTGTTTGTGTCCGTCTCACTATGTGACTTTGCTCTCTGTCATTTCATTCGATAGAGAAGCGTAGCTATAGCTTTTCGCGGCAGCTGGCTATCAATCAGCCAATTACAGATCAATAACAAAAATCATTTTCGCGTTCTCCTGTATGTGACTGGTAGCTGGCTATCAATCATCATCCAATCAATAACAAAAATCATTTGTACTGTTCACTCACATAAACTCTGAAGACAATACGCAATGACTCGTCAGGCAAAAACAAAATAGAAGGAGTTCAGTACGGTGGCTGGCAGCTGGCTGTGCTAAAGCAATAAAGTAAGGAAGTATTGCAAGTGTGTCGACTGTCGAAACATTCGAACTTCAAAACTATTAGATCTGTACCAAAATAGCAGCAATGTGAATAAGATTAATTGTAAAAAGAAACTTTCAACTACGATTATAAAACTTGTCTGGTGTCTCTGTGGGCCATTGGAGGTCGTGAACCCGGGTGCCTTGCACCCCCTGCACATCTGATAGATATGCGCCACTGAATCGTTACTAATGGCTTATAATTTCCCTTTCAATTTTAATTCTTTAGATTCCTGGGCCTCGCGGCGGTCGCCGGCTGGTTCGAGAGACACCAGACTGACTGATTGATTGTTGTTGTTGGCAGACAGGCAGGTAAGATGACAGCGATGGTGCCGTGGGTAATAAGCCAACTGAGACCGTCATATTGTGATTGTAATTATTATAATTTTATCCAAGTATTACCCAATATATTGACTATAAGATGTAAAGGTTCTTTCTTGTGGGTCTGACATGAACATTATTCTGCATTCTCCACACCAACTACGAGTTCATCTTCCAATTACACGAACACGAATTTCCAGTATATCGAGGACAAAGACAGAAAAGGAAAGGCAGAGAGGCAGACGAAGAGAGGCAGAGGAAGAGATGCAGAGGAAGAGATGCAGAGGAAGAGAAGCAGAGAGGCAGTGAAAGATATTCATGGAGGCAGAGGAAGAGAGGCAGCTAGCAGAGGAAGAGGAGCAGAGAAGCAGAAGAAGCGAGGAAGAGAGACAGAAGGGCAGAGGAAGAGAGGCAGAGAGGCAGAGGAAGAAGAGAGGCAGAGAGGCACAGGAAGAAAGGCAGAGGAAGAGAGAAAGAGAGGCAGAGGAAGAGAGAAAGAGAGGGAGAGAGGCAGTGGAAGAGAGGCAGAGAGGCAGTGGAAGAGAGAAAGAGAGGCAGACGAAGAGATAAAGAGAGGGACAGAGGCAGTGGAAGATAGGCAGAGAGGCAGAGGAAGAGAGAAAGAGAGGAAGAGGCAGAGAGGCAAACGAAGAGAGAAAGAGAGGCAGAGGTAGAGAGGCAGACGAAGAGAGGCAGACGAAGAGAGGCAGAGGAAGAGAGGCAGACGAAGAGAGAAAGAGAGGAAGAGGCAGAGAGGCAGACGAAGAGAGAAAGAGAGGCAGAGGTAGAGAGGCCGACGAAGAGAGGCAGAGGAAGAGAGGCAAGGAGGCATAGGGGCAGATAAACAGGAAGGCACAAAGGCACAGAGCAGGGCTGGCCATAGTCATGGAGTACGTACAGTTGCCTGGAGCGCTGCAATTTAAGGGAGTCATTTATACAGAAAATTGTTTTGTTTTCATTGTTTTTCAATCAATGTGTCAATGATTTTTTTAAATTTTAATTTTGATCAGACTTATTTTTCCAACAGATGAGACGTAGGCCCTCATAAGACCAGTATATACTATATAGTATATAGGCATCCTTACCTTATTTATATTGCCGGCTTGGGTTTTCTGGCATTTCTGACCTCTTCAAGAATTCCTGCCCTGATTCATCAAAGCTTCCGCCTACAATCTCTCTCGTCCTAAAATGACTCTACTGTCTCGTCTGTCTGGTCTTCTGACAAGACTGAAACTCTACCATCACTGGATATCGATGAAAACCTCTCTGATGCGACGCAGCAGTGGTAAATAAGCTGGCACCTTGCACTTTACTTTTACATCTTGCTGTATAAATTTGGAGCCGGGCCCGAGGCGAACAGATGCGGCGCTCATCTCCCTTCATGCGCTAATACCCTTGCCCGAATTTACTTCTTCCTCACTAAACCCGTTATCCTTCCATTTCCGCGATATGTTCTGATGGAGAGAGGAAAAGGTAGATCGGAAAAGGGCTCTTTACTTGCGTCCTCTATCCGACATTAGCGTCGCACCTTTTCACTGCGCGGGTTTACATGAGAGACAACACAAGTCGACACAAGGGGGCCACACTTTATCGTATCAAGCTCATCCAAAAATCAACCTACCGACCTGCGTCTTTTCCCCTTCTTGCTCTTCTTGCTGCTTATTTCATTTCTCCTCCTCTTCCTCTTAATCCTCTTTCTTCCTCCTCTTCTACATTCCTCCTCATTTTCTTTTTCCTCATTTCATCCCTCACTGCGCCATCGGTCGATGTCTTGCAACAAAGTCACATTATCATCCTCGGGTAACCGGACAATTCGTCGCGGGACAATTCGTCGCGGGACAATTCGTCGCGGGACAATTCGTCGCGGGACAATTCGTCGCGGGACAATTCGTCGCGGGACAATTCGTCGCGGGACAATTCGTCGCGGGACAATTCGTCGCGGGACAATTCGTCGCGGGACAATTCGTCGCGGGACAATTCGTCGCGGGACAATTCGTCGCGGGACAATTCGTCGCGGGACAATTCGTCGCGGGACAATTCGTCGCGGGACAATTCGTCGCGGGACAATTCGTCGCGGGACAATTCGTCGCGGGACAATTCGTCGCGGGACAATTCGTCGCGGGACAATTCGTCGCGGGACAATTCGTCGCGGGACAATTCGTCGCGGGACAATTCGTCGCGGGACAATTCGTCGCGGGACAATTCGTCGCGGGACAATTCGTCGCGGGACAATTCGTCGCGGGACAATTCGGCGCGGGAAAATTCGTCGCGGAAAATTGGAAAGTCTCTCTAGCAGGACAATTCGGCGCGGACAGTTCTCCTGCTTCTCCTCATAACCCACGCACTTGCTCATCGGCTCTGTAATGAGAAATTCTGTCCACGAAAAACTGGAACATGTTTCAACTTGGGCTGAAAGAAACAACTTACAGCTCAACAATTCTAAGTCCAAGGAGATGCTCATCGCTCGTCGAGCTCCGCCCAATCCACCGCCACCAATTGGGCTAGTTGAGCGTGTCGAATCAATGAGAATTATCGGAGTTAACATAAGATGTGACCTGAGAGCCACCTCCCATGTCGACGAAGTACTAAGGGACTGTGCAGGCTCCCTTTATGCTCTCCGAATTTTGAGAGCACATGGTTTACGCCCAGAGGCGATGCACGTGGTGTCCGAAGCTACAATGGTTGCTAGGCTTCCCTATGCTGCCCCAGCTTGGTGGGCTTTCACAACTGCAGAAGACCGGCAGAGACTTGAGCGACTCCTAGCAAGAAGCCGGCGCCCGGGGTTTCTCCGGGATGGCGCACCAACGGTGGCTGAGCGGGTGGAACTGGCGGAGGATCGCCTCCTCAATGCCGTTATGTGGAACGAAGCTCACGTTCTAAGAGCCCTCTTCCCGCCAACAACATGTCGCCGTCGGGGCTTACGACCACGAGCCCACGTATTTGAACTTCCGGACAAAGATAATAAAAAAATTATATCTCCCGCATCCTTTATAAAAAAAATGCGAGTACATTCCACAACAACCCATAACCAGTATAACTTTAATTTATATTATTTACAATATCTATTCTCTTCTTCATGGTTGCGGTGTGCCAACCAGTTTTGCCTAATAAACGAATGTACTACTACCTAGGGGGACGCGGTGGTGTAGTGGTGTAAGTCGGTGCCTTGTAACCGGAGGGTTGCAGGTTCGAATCCACCTTAAGCCACTGCGTAGCGACCCAAGTGCTTCTGAATCGTTGCTTCGATCTTATCGACTGTCTACGAATATACGGCACTCTAATCTCTAGAATTTATTTATTTATTTATTTACCTCCTCCTTCTCCTTCTCCTCATAACCCGGTTCTAGGACGTTTGGTCAACGGACGATTGGTCAACGGACGATTGGTCAACGGACGATTGGTCACGGACGATTGGTCAACGAACGATTGGTCACGGACGATTGATCAACGGACGATTGGTCAAACGGACTGTTCGTCAAGGGGACTGTTGATCAAGGGTCCTTTCGTCAAGAGGACGGTTGATCAGAAATTTTAATTTTAGATATTGGAGACGCTTTTAAACTGGAGTCCAGGAAATTGGACCAAGAAATACCGTGACTTGGTCGGAAAAGTCAGACGTGCTGTTTTAACTATTTGACTACATTTGATATAAAAACTACTACATTAAAGTGTATCATTTTGAGGAATAACAATGCCTATCTATTTCATAATTTATTTTCAATGATTGACGATTTTTTGATCAACCGTCCTCTTGACGAAAGGACCCTTGAACACAGTCCCCTTGACGAACAGTCCGCTTGACCAATAGTCCTTTGACCAATCGTCCGTGATCAACCGTCCGTTGACCAACCGTCCTTTGACCAAACGTCCGCATACCCATAACCCACCTCCTCTTTCTTTTTCTTTTTCTCCTCATAACCCACCTCCTCCTTCTCTTTCTCCTTCTCCTTATAACCAACTTCCTCGCCTTTATTTGAATCGTAGGCCTATTTATCAGAAAAAGTTTCAAAACGCACAAAGCAGCAGTTGACAGAAGAATGATATGAATCAGCTGTTAGTCTGTAGCCTAATCAATGTAGTCCGGAAGAGGTGTTATTCGTTTAGCAATGTAGTCCGAAAGAGTTGGTATTCGTTTATCAATGTAGTCCGAAAGAGTTGGTATTCGTTTATCAATGTAGTCCGAAAGAGTTGGTATTCGTTTATCAATGTAGTCCGAAAGAGTTGGTATTCGTTTATCAATGTAGTCCGGAAGAGTTGGTATTCGTTTATCAATGTAGTCCGAAAGAGTTGGTATTCGTTTATCAATGTAGTCCGGAAGAGGTGGTATTCGTTAAACAATGTAGTCCGGAAGAGGTGTTATTCGTTTAGCAATGTAGTCTGAAAGAGTTGGTATTCGTTTATCAATGTAGTCCGAAAGAGTTGGTATTCGTTTATCAATGTAGTCCGAAAGAGTTGGTATTCGTTTATCAATGTAGTCCGGAAGAGGTGGTATTCGTTAAACAATGTAGTCCGGAAGAGGTGTTATTCGTTTAGCAATGTAGTCTGAAAGAGTTGGTATTCGTTTATCAATGTAGTCCGAAAGAGTTGGTATTCGTTTATCAATGTAGTCCGAAAGAGTTGGTATTCGTTTAGCAATGTAGTCCGAAAGAGTTGGTATTCGTTTAGCAATGTAGTCCGAAAGAGTTGGTATTCGTTTATCAATGTAGTCCGGAAGAGGTGGTATTCGTTAAACAATGTAGTCCGGAAGAGGTGTTATTCGTTTAGCAATGTAGTCTGAAAGAGTTGGTATTCGTTTATCAATGTAGTCCGAAAGAGTTGGTATTCGTTTATCAATGTAGTCCGGAAGAGTTGGTATTCGTTTAGCAATGTAGTCCGAAAGAGTTGGTATTCGTTTAGCAATGTAGTCCGAAAGAGTTGGTATTCGTTTATCAATGTAGTCCGGAAGAGGTGGTATTCGTTAAACAATGTAGTCCGGAAGAGGTGTTATTCGTTTAGCAATGTAGTCTGAAAGAGTTGGTATTCGTTTATCAATGTAGTCCGAAAGAGTTGGTATTCGTTTATCAATGTAGTCCGGAAGAGGTGGTATTAATCAATGTAGTCCGGAAGAGGTGGAATTTGTTTATCAATGTAGTCCGGAAGAGGTGGAATTAGTTTATCAATATAGTCTGGAGGAGGGTGATTTCGTCTGCTTTGCGCATGTAAATGTTCGAAGTCCACTCATTTCCCGGCGGCCTCAACTGGATAAGAAAAAACAGAAATTTGAATTTTAACAGCAACTAGACGATTACACATCTCGGCGTATAAAGGGAGAGAGATAGAAAGAGAGGGTTCGATAGAGAGAGACACAGACAGATAGAGAAAGAGACGGAGGGATAGTGAATGAGAGAAAGAGAGCGACGATTGAATCGCCCTCTCTGATGCAGGTTCCTTAATTTCGTGCACTTTCTTCCCTATCCTTCTACCTCTTTCTGTACCTTTCAGTTTCTTTCTATTTCTCTCCCTCTCTCTTTCTTTCTCCTTCGTTTTCTCTCTCTCTCTTTCTCCTTCTCTCTCACTTTATCCCTCTCTTTTTCGTTCTCTCACTCTCTTTGCTGTTTTCGAAAAACCTAAAAATTAAAAATAAATTAAATTAAAAATTGAACCTGAAATTTAATTAGAACCTGCTTGAGAGATGACATAATAACTATAATTATATTTCTTGAAGTAAAAACTAATGAAAACAAAGTTCACCAGCGGAAAACGTGGCCTAGGGCCAACGGATTGCAAAATCCTTCCCTGTTTCTTTAGACATACCAGAAACTAGAGTTGAAGAAATTGAAGCATGCATTGGTGTTGCTATAACCGAATCTTCCCCCAAAGGCCTTCAACGTCAATCGAACTGAGACCAAGAGCAATCCTCGCAAAACCGATTTGTTCAAGGATGGAAAGGATGGATTGAAATCAAAAGCATAAAATGGGAATTTTGAATCTACCCAAATCAAGCGTTTACAAATCATCCGAAATTCGCTCACCCGAGTGGCTGGAAATCCCTGAGTACATCAAATTCAATGTCCTATCGCTAACCTATAACTCCAAAAAATACCCCCAGGAGAAGCACTTTTCACCATTCTGCTACACCGCGCTATCCGATCTTCCTCCGATCTCACTCTCTTCCGTCCCCCAGTTACTACTCGCCTCGAGTTCTACAACCAATCCATGTCCCACAATGCACCTCGACTCTGGAACGAAATTTTCTCTGAATTCCGCATATTCTCAGTTACTCCGCCAATACCGCTACTCACCCACGGTCATCTGCCTTATGCTCCTTTATTTTTATCACCCCAAAGGCTTTTCAATCAAAATTGAAGTCTTACCTCTTCAAGAATTCCTTCCCTAACCCACCCGATCATCCGACTTCCAATCTCTCTCGACCTAAACGAAACCCGCCTTAGCAGCCGCTATGCCACCTCTCTCTCTCTCTGACTACCGAACTCGAACTTCCACTGGACGTAGCTCCTTTGACCTCTGATACAATGCAGCGCTGGTGAATAAGCCGGTACCCACGCTCTTAGCTTTAGAGTAGCGTTGTATACATTTGGAGTGTACGATTACGAGAGAGCAGGAAGGAGGAGGAGGAGGAGAAGGAGGAGGAGGAGGAGGAGGAGGAGGCGGATGGATTGGATAAGATACAATAGGTTAAATGGATAGAAGGGAATATGTGAGCTGTCTGACGCCCCGAGTCCTCGGGCGAGCGCTCGGATCATCTCCTCCAGATGAGATGCGTCTCTTGTCTTCTGCATCAGAACCATAAGCATATCCAGTTCACGGATCATTGCCTTTTCCTCCGTAGCCTTACCAACCTTCGCTCTCTTCACCTCCTCTTTTGCTTTTATACCAGGATATAGAAGCGAATTCGACTCAAAGACCAACAGCAGCAGAATGAACAATGACGAAGTTCCCGCGTATATATATAGATTGCCTCCCAGTCATATGCATCCAATTTGAGGTCCTTATCCTTGTGTGTAAGGCTCAACTTGGTTTCGCTCCAAAATATTTATGTGACTTAATTCATCGCCCTCACTCTGCTGCTTCTCTTCGTCCTCTTCGTTCATCTGATCGCTTGGACCTCCTCGTTCCCCGCGTCAGGACTTCTCTGGCTCAATCTAGGTCTTTTGCCTCCATTGACCCTGCTCTTTGGAATGACCTTCCTCCGTATGTTCGTTCTTCTATTCTCTCAGGTAACGTCTCTTCCTCTTTTAAGTTTCTTAAAACTTGCTTTTTCTCTCGGGGTCTCTCGCACTGGGAGCGCTTCTGAATGGCCCTCCCGCTAGAAGCGCTTTATAAATAGCCAAATACAATACAATAACATACAATACAATATACAATACAATATGCATCATCATTCTTCTACGATTGTATGCTAAGTTGACTCCCACCCACAGCTGCGGCAGGACAAACACCCACATCATCATCACAGAGCACCCTCACGCTCACCAAAGCAGTCTACCTTCCTGTGTTTCTGTCTGAGTGTCTGTCTTTATAAACTATTCCTCTATATGTCTGGTGTGCTGTGCGACTGAATAATGTTGGTTTGTCTTAAGAGAGAGATATACAGGACACTGATAAGATCGGTTTTGATATATGGAGTGGAAGCATGGACGCTGAGGAGAAGGGAGGAGGGACTTCTTGAGAGAACTGAGATGAGAATGCTACAAATGGATGCTTGAAAGACAGGAAAAGAAATGGGAATATTCGGAAGACACTTGGAGTAACCTGTATATCCGACAAGGTGCGTGATGCCAGACTGAGTTGGCATGGCCATGTGGAGCGGGCGGAGGAGGATAGTGGCATCAAGAGAATCATGGAGGCGGTGGTTCATGGTCATCGCAACCGGGGACGTGAGAAGAAGAGATGAATGGATATGGTTCAGCTGGACATCAGGGTTCTCGGCTTGAAATAAGATGATACTGGAGATCGAGAGGGATGAAGACAAAGGATCCCAGTGGCTGACCCCTCCCCAGCGAGAGATTAATTCCAGCCGGATGGAAAAGAGGAAAGAAGACAATGCGCATCTACATACATTGCTGTATTGTTTCAAAGTTTATTGAAAAGAAGTATTAGATAAATCTAGGTTGTTAGATTTATTATCTCACTATCATCATCAGTTTCCGGCTCTAAACGATGCCACTCCGTCGCCCAGTCATCTAGTGGTCATCCGGGACCGTCAGCGATGTAGCTAGGTGTTCGGGACAATGTTCCGCTGTGTTTGTGTCCGTCTCACTATGTGCCTTTGCTCTCTGTCATTTCATTCGTTAAATTGGCGTCGCTAGCTTTTCATGGCCCGGTTGCAGGGGGTTCCGCAAGGGCCCCTATTTGGCCCTGTAAGGTCTGTAGCCTTGCGTTCTTACTAATATTGTCGTGGACTCATGTGTATGCCATCCGCCACCTAGGCTTAATGTCTAAATCAAGGTCTTACGTCACAGTCATATATTCCTTTATATTTTGCTATTAACATTCAATCAACTAGACTTTTCTATAACGCGCTCTTCAAGGCAACTATTCAGAGGCGCTCCCACCCAAACCTCGACGGAAGAAAACAGCCTTAAGTGCAGAGAAGAAAGAGGTGGACGAGTCCGGATGGGGAGACCGCAGTTCGAGAGGAAGCCCGTTCCAGATAGTGGGACCGGCAACGGAGAATGCTCGCTGTTGCCTTAAAGGGAGCTGAACAAGTGCTCTGATACATACAGTACATACATATATCCAATGCAGCAAGGAAGTTAAGTGCACTAGAGTTCGACGAACACTGATCACGACAATTACTGCGCATTCAATGACCTACGACACCCCTGTCATACCTTTGACGAACCAGTGCACAACAGTTTACTTTACAGTGTCTTATGCTATCTTGAGAAACAGCCATTACTATAAAGGATTAGCGACTTCAGTTTTCTTAACCTCGGCATACGAGGTCGTGTGGCCAGTCCTGTCTCTTGCCGTCATCTATATCAAAAGTATTCTTTGATGCACTTACCCGGAGAGCATAATTTGGGCGGATCACATGTTGCATGCTGCACGCTTGTCAGAATAGTGTTCAGTTGCGTGAAATCCGGAGTCGTCCAGTAGTTCTTTCCCTTTTCGTGCGGAGGAGCGGAGACAGCTCGCAACTGTGTTTCGTTGATAAGGTCAGTGATTCCGATGCTGAAGATGATGATACCTGCATCGTAGCATTTCTGCGCTTCGGGAATCGTCTTCTCTGTATTAAGATTCGCCATTCCGTCCGTAATGACGACTGCAATGTTTGGATTATTCTTTCTTGAGCCGCGATTTTCTGTGTAGACCTCCGTACGCAGAAGATTCAGCCCTGCATATAGGTTCGTCTCTCCCTGTCCCGGCTGAAGTCGATTGACTGCCGCGATGACTGAGTTTGCATCCGTGTGTGTGTTAAAATAGAACCGCGGCACAGCTATGTTTCCGAACGTGACGAGGGCAACCCGTGTGTGATCGGAGCCGATCTGGGAGCTATTGATCATCGCCACGATGAAGCGTTTGATGAGATCCCAGTTGTCCCAGGATCCATTCTTTGGGTTGCGGTCGACGATGCTACCAGAGTTGTCGACTAAGAAAGCCACGTCGAGTTTTCCCCCACAGTTAACTGAAAATCCAGGTGCAATGGTGCATACCACAAGAACAATAAGTCTACCTGTACGACTCTAACAGAAGCGACTACATGTAGTTTACCTCTGTTTTGTTAACGCCTGAAACCATTTTTCTCGATCCTGGTTTTCCATCCTTAGATCGAGAGCACCTCTGATGTGTTTGTCTAGAAAGGCGCTATATAACTATATTATATATTATAATTATATTACAATAGGAATGCGTGTATTTAGATCCCACAGGAAATTGTGCACCAAAAAATTACTGCATTAGTAAATATCTCTCTCAAGAAAATTCCACTTAGTTCCTTGGTGTAATTGTTGATTGCCATCTAATGTGGAAAGAACATATCAGAATTCTAACGGCCAAGGTTGCTAAAAATGCTGGAATACTCGGTCGTACATCCTTTTGCTTCCCCTCTGTATTCGCGTTACTTTAAATTTCTCATTAATTTATCCGTACCAAATGTTCTGTAATATGATATGGGCCTCTACATGTACACGTACGAATCCAGAGTAAAAAAACTGGTGAGGCAACAGAAAAGAGCAATCCGAATAATTGTTGGTATCTTACTGTTCAAATACTGACCCTATCTTTGTAGAACTTAAACTGCTCAAGTTCCATCAAATAAGATTCTTTCAGACAGCCGTCTTTATGTATCAATTCACTCATGCACTCTTACCCCAAGGTTTGCTCACTATTACAAGTGGTGCTGACTATCATTCCCATAATAGTAGGGCAGCACAGGCCCGCCGAGAGGGGGCAGGGGGAAATGCCCAGGGGCCCGGCGATTTTCCGGCGATTTTTAGTGGCCCGAAGAATTATTATTATTATTAATTAATTAAATTTGTAACGCGCGCATGGTCACACCGAAATGTGAATCTGAGGCGCGGATAGTCAGCCGCCAGGAGAAGATGCAGTTAGATATCCAAGTGTTTGAAAGCCAAGGGGAAATAGTGAGTTTTGGGTCTCTTTTGAAGGTAGAAAGTGAATTTGAGCTACGAAGAGAGATTGGTAGTCGATTCCATTTCTTGGGGGCAGAGACATGGAATGCACGCGAGCCCATAACTGTTCTGCATCTTGGCTCAGCTAAAAGGCCCGTACTTGATGATCGCAAGCAACGGGGAGGGATGTAAGGAGTTAGTAGTGATTGAAGGTAGGGAGGTGTGCTGGTGCTGAGGGCTTTATATATGTCAAACAGGCCAACTTGAATTTTATTCTGAACTCAACAGGAAGCCAATGCAGTTCATGGAGTAGGACCGAGGAGCTTGTTCGTAGTGGAACACGCAGTACCACACGAGCTAAGGAGTTTTGGATGCGTTGCAACCTGTTGAGTTCATGGTCTGAGATGCCAACAAAAACACAATTAGCATAATCGAGGCGAGAGGAAACAAGGGAACAGGCTATGGTTTGCGACATGTCCTTAGTAAGAGCCGATCGGATGTGACGAATTGCTCTGATATGATAGAAACAAGATTTACAAAGGTTTGTCATGTGTGGTCGAAATGTGAGCTTGCTGTCTAGGGTTACCCCAAGTGTTTTGACAGTGTCTGATAGTGGCACAGCAGTACCAGCGAGGTCGATGCTAGAAAAAGAAGGGAGAAAACGCAGGCGTTGGTGTGAACCAAACAAAATAGCCTCAGACTTGTCTGGGTTTATGGCCAAACCATTGAAACAGAACCATGCATACAATGATGAGAGGCACTCCTCAAGTTTTAGTTTGCCAGACTGATCAGTGTGTGACAAGGCAATATGGAGCTGAGTATCATCCGCATACTGTTGTAATTTGACTCCGAAGTTATTAACTATACGACTGATTGGGGAAATAAAGATTGTAAATAATAAAGGGCAAAGAACAGATCCCTGTGGAACTCCAGCATTACAAACAGTGGGCTCAGACCGAGCGCTACCGATGCCAACCTGCTGATTCCGATTGCATAGGTAAGAAGCTAGCCAGTTTAAGGCTGTCCCAGAGACACCAAAGCTTTTGGAGAGTCTTGATAAGAGTAGTTGGTGGTCTACGGTGTCGAAGGCTGCACTGAGATCGAGGCAAACTGAGAGGCAGGCTTTTCCGTTGTCGACAGACGAGAATATGTTATCTAGTGTAGAGGCAAGAGCAGTTTCAGTGGAGTAGCCTTCACGGTAAGCTGACTGATAAGGACTGAAGTTGGGAGAGGAAGTGGTGTGTTTCTTGATACGCTCAAGAAAGTGACGTTCGAGCATCTTGGAAATGTTATTCAGGTTGGAGATAGGTCTGAAATTAAAAAGGTTGCTGGTGTCCAGGTCAGGTTTTTTAAGTAAAGGCGTGACTAAAGCAGATTTGAAGCTGGACAGAAAACAACCTTCGGCAAAAGACAGGTTAGCCAAGTGTGCGATAAGGTGGGAGAAAACATCAGAACATGAGACAATAAGTGATGTAGGTATGAAGTCCATTGGGGATGATTTAGGGACCATGCCCTTAAGAAGATTAAAGACTTCAAAGTAGGTGACAGGTGGTATGTTATTAAAAGCAGTGCCAGAGAAGTCAGAATCAAGCAGCAGGTCATTCCATACTAAATTAGCAGTACATCTAGCAATTTTACATTTAAGATTATCAATTTTGTTTACAAAAAAGCAGCAAAGTTAGAACACAGGGTTTGATTCTCAGGGTCTGTGCTTTGGCAGTTCACAGTGTTCTTTGAGTGTAGAAGTCGTTGGGCGATGCGCCATCGGTCACGTGGATTTTCTGCAGATTCAAGTTGACTGAGGAAATAGGAGCTTCTTGAGTTGTTTATAAGCTTGTTTTTACACGGCAGTGGCGACGGTAACAGTGTCTGTCCCCCTCAAGACCCGAAGTCTTCCATTTTCTTTCTAAGCGACGGCGTTCCCTCTTTGCCTCTATTGCGTCAGATGAGAGCCATCTAGTAATGGGTTGAGATGGTCGCCTGCAGGAGGTCTGAATCGGAGCGATTTTGTCTAAGGTGAGTGTTGCTATTCTTTTCACTTGTTCCGCAAAGTCGTCTGCACTGTTTGCAGGAGCAGTGAACAGATCAGAATCTATGAGCATTGTATACCGGGTTGAATGAGAGCTGTTGCATGGTTGCCGTGCGAGTGGAAGGTATATGTAAGTCACTGCGGGCGGTGGAACGGAGTGAACGGCAACCAAGAAGTGCGGACGCTGGAAAGCAAAGGTCCCGTAGATAGAAAGGAGCGCGCCCAAGCTGACACTGCCAGACAATAGAAGCAACCCGGTATACAATGCGTTGCGAAAAAGGGAGCCAGCGGAGGACGTCACGCATGTAATCAGACACGTGACCAAACTTAGAGATGCGCCTAACCAGGAGCGCAACAGAGCGTAGGACGCGTTCAAGGCAATGCAGTCGAATGTGAGGGAGACCAATGTAGAGAGAACAGCAGTAATCAAGCAGACATGACATTGTAATGAACAGGGACGTATCTAGCGTTGGGCTTGGGGGGCTTAAGCCCCCCCAAACGACGTTGAAGCCCCCCCCCCCAAACAAGTCGAGCAGTTGTATGCTTACGGCTAAAATTCGTATGAACACTGTATAAATGTTGCCATGCTCAAGGCTTAAGCCCCCCAAACGAAAAAGCCTAGTTACGTTGCTGGTAATGAAAGCATGAAAGAGGGTAGCAGCAGACTGAGGGAGACAGAGCGGGAGACCACACGGAGCTGACGTAACTGGAAATAACAAGCCCGGCCTTAGCTGCGAAATACGCGGGCAGAGGATGAGTTCAGAGTCGAGGATAAAGCCAAGGTCACGGACAGAGGTGGAGAAGACGATATGAGGGAATCAGTAGCAAGGCTAGTAAGATCGATCTTACCAAGTTGCCTGTGAGTACCCAGCTATATATAGTCTTTAATTTCAGAATAGTGACGCTGGATGGTCTAGTTAAATGTTACATGAATTATTTTTCATAAAAAACTGAACCAGCCTAAACTATAATTACGTTACGATAAAATGGTGTTTACCGGAGAAAATAAACACGTCGTAAGATTTTAAAGAAAGATTAAACATCACCGTGCGAAACGTTTTTTAAAGAAATCTAGATAAAGGGTGGACGCGTGGTGGGATAAATGCTACCCTTTCAAAGATCGATATTATACTGGGTCTTTTCATCGTCAACCAGGTAGCTGACGCGCGCAAACATCCAGATGGGTCGACAATGTTGAACAGGCTGAATCGCTGAAGTACCTTATTTCATTCCGTCCACTTTGTGGCCACCTAGCAGCCCTGATTTAAATCCGGAAGACTATAAAATATCTAGTGTCATGCAAGAATGGTCTATAGATGTCGAATACACGATGCCAACGAGTTGCGTCATCGAATTATGGGAAGCATGGGACGAAAAGGATCACCGCATCATTGATGAGTCCGTCAAGCAGTTGCGTAGGCGTCTTCGCGCATGCGCGGATGCCCAAGCAGGTCAATTTGAACACAAATTTTAACTTTCTCAATGCTTAGCAATAACTCTTCCATCTTCCCTTAAAATTTCGTTGAAATAACCTGATTCCTGACGAAATTAAAGCAAAATATGGTGGGACACGTTTTTTCCCGACTCACCGTATATATATATATATATATACGTTTTTTCTGACTCACCGTATATATATATATATATATATATATATATATATATATATATATATATATATATATATATATATATATATATGGTCTTTCAGAAGACATCCAGACGACCAATGAGTCGGTGGAGAGGCACATAAGGCGGACTGCAATGGCGGCATCAGAGGGAGAGCAATGAGTGTAGGCCTGTATATCATCAGCACATAGCTGGTTAGACAGAGAGCAGGAAGTAAGAAGACTGCAAAGATTCGAAGTAAAGATGATATATAAGATTATACAGATAAATCAACAATCAACAATCAACGTTAGTTAGTCCGTTCAATCACACGAACTCTGAACACATTATGCAACTCGAGACTCAAAAATAAGGTAACAGAAGTTCAGTACCGGTACGGTGGTTGACAGCTGGCTATCAATTAATAATCAATCAATAGCTAAATTAGTTATTCTGTTCACTCACATAAACTCTGAATACATTATGCAATGCAACCGTCATGACTCGATAGGCAAAAACAAGGTAAATGAAGTTCAGAACGGTGGATGGTAGATGGCTATGTTAAGGCAGTAAAATAGGGAAGTATTGCAAGTGCTTTGATTGTCCAAACATTCGAACATCAAAACTACTAGATATATCACCAAATAAGCAGAAACGTGAATTTGATTAATAATTGTCAAAAGAAACTTTCAACTACGGTTTTACAACTTCAGAACTGAACTTTAATGAAATACCGTCTAAAAATGACCAACTTTCCAAAATAGGGCTTGTTTGCATAATAAACTTCGATTATGTTCGTCATTTTCCTTTCAAGCAATCTGTCAAATTGTCATTGATTTAAGGGATTTTGCAAAATCCCTGTTTTTTAGGGAGTTTGTTAATCAGTGAATCAGGGATTTTACAAATTGCCTAAAAATTTCAGGCATATTACAAAATCACTGGTTTTACGAATTGTCTGTAATATATATAGGCCTAAGGCCGAGTAAGGCTAGCCACAGGAGGATATTGGCGGAAGAACACCTGGCGGTAACTGTGAGAACGACGCTTCTGGTAACATTGCTGCAACGAACGATCCGCAATCTGCATAGGTTGAGGACGATTGAGGACTATCGGTAGTCGCTAGTTAGTAATCCGCCAAGTGTACCTCACGATTTCTTTCAGTATTCATCTCTGCAGTTGCAATTTTTATAATATATATAAAACTTTCCTTCGCACCGAGATGTAAATTGTTTTTGATGATAGAGATCGTAACACCTACAATGCACCTCGACTCTGGAACGAAATTTCATCTGAACTCCGCATGTTCTCAGTTCCTCCGCCAATACCGCCACTCACTCACCGTCTTCTGCCTCAGGGTCCTCTACTGATTAACTCTCAGGCTTTCCATTATAAATTTAAGTTTTACCACTTCAAGAATTCCAACCCTAATTCATCCCATCATCCGCCTTCCAATCTCTCTCGACCTAAACGAAACCCGCCTTAGCAGCCACTCTGCCTCCTCTTTCTCGTCTCTGTGGCAACCGAAATCGAACTTCCACTGGACATAACTCCACAGGTAACCCCTCTGATACAACTCAGCGATTGTGAATAAGCCAGTACCCTGCACTTTGTTTAGAGTAGCGGTTTTTATGAAATTGGGATGTACGATTAAGAGAAAACAGGAAGGAAGAGGAGAAGTAGGAAGATGGACTGGATGATAGACAATAGGTTAAATAGATAGAAAGGAATATATGAGCAAGACATCGCCTTTAACCTTGACTTTTCTTCATCCTGTCATGCTTCACTGCCTCTTTCTCCGTAGCATCACCAACATCCGCTCTCTTCTGTTCATCTTCTGTTCTTTCAGACGAATTCGACTCAAAGACCAACAGCAGCAGAACGAACAATGACGAAGTTCCTTTGAACGCCATCACCATAGCAGCAACACCTCCAGCAGCAGCAGTAGACGAAGTCCGGACTCTAATGGAATCGCGAGAAGATGCTGACGATGAACTCAGTCGAAGACAAGAGATTCTGCCGTTTCTTATATAGTCGTCAAGTCATGTGCATCATTAGTCTTCTACGGTCGTATGCCACGTTGACTCCCTCCCACTCCACAGCTGCGGCAGAGCATACACCCACATCATCACCACAGAGTACCCTCACGCTCACCAAAGCAGTCGGCCTGCCTGCCTGCCTGTCTGTTTGCCTGTCTGCCTGCCTGCCTGTCTGACTGTCTTCATACATTTATATGTCTGGTGTGCTGTGTGACTGAATAATGTCTTAAGGAAAAGATACACAAGACAATTATAAGATCGGTATTGATTTATGGAGCAGAAGCATGGACGTTGAGGAAAAAGAAGGAGGAACTTCTGGAGAGAACTAAGATGAGAATCTACGATGGATTCTTGGGGTTTCATTGAAAGACAGGAACAGAAATGGGAATATCCGTAAGACACTTGGAGTAGCCTGTATACAGTGTATATCCAACAAGATGCCAGAGGCCAGATTGAGTTGGTACGGCAATGTGGAACGGGTGGGGAGGATAGTAGCATCAAGAGAATCACGAAGGCGGAGGTTCATGGACATCGCAACCGAGGACGTCAAAGGAAAAGATGAATGGATAGGGTGCAGCTAAAACTCAGGGTTGGCTTGGAAAAGGACGACACTGGAGATTGAGCGGGATGGAGACAAAGGATCCGAGTGTCTGACCGCTCCCCAGCGAGAAACTAACTCCAGCCGGAAGGAAAAGAAGAAAGAAGAATGATGTGCATATGCATGCATTGTTGTATTGTTTCAGAGTTAATTGAAAAAGTATTGGAGAAATATAGGTTGTTAGACTTATCGTCTTACTATTCTCATCAGTTTTCGGTTCAAAAACGATGACTCTCCGTCGCCCAGTCATCTAGTGGACATCCGGGACCCTCAGCGATGTAGCTAGGTGTTCGGGACAATGTTCCTCAGTGTTTGTGTCCGTATCACGATGTGCCTTTGCTCTCTGTCATTTCATTCGTTAGAGAGGCGTACCTAGCTTTTCATGGCCCGGGTTCGGGGGGTTCCGCAAGGGCCCCTATTTGGCCCTGTAAGGTCTGTAGCCTTGCGTTCTTACTAATATTGTCGTGGACTCATGTGCATGCCATCCGCCACTTAGGCCTAATTTATAAATCAAGGTCTAAGGTCATAGTCATAAAATTACATAATGTTTCGCTCTTATACGGATAAATCAACAATCAATAACAATAGCTAACTGTTATTCCGTTCACTCACATGAACTCTGAAGACATTATGTAAAGTGATCGTCGTGACTCGAGACCCAAACACAAGTTAAAAGCAGTTCTGTGCGTGGCGGGCAGCTGGCTATCAATCAACCAATTACTAATCAATTACCGAAATTATTTACTCCGTTCTTCGGTACGTGATTGGCAGCTGGCTATCAATAAATATCCAATCAATAACAATTACTATTTATTCCGCTCACTTACATAAACTCTGAAGACATTACCAAATGACTCGACAGGCAAAAACAAGGTAAAAGGAGTTCAGAACGGTGGCTGGTAACTGGCTACGCTAAAGCAAAAAGTAAGGAAGTATTGCAAGTGTGTTGACTGTCGAAACATTCGAACATCAAATCTACTAGATCTGTACCAAAATAGCAGCAATGTGAATAAGATTTATTGTAAAAAGAAACTTTCAACTACGTTTATTAAAAATGTCTGGTGTCTCTATGGGCCATTGGAGGTCGTGAATCCGGGTGCCTTGCACCCCCTGCACATCTGATAGATATGCGCCACTGAATCGTTACTAATGGCTTATAATTTCCCTTTCAATTTTAATTCTTTAGATTCCTGGGCCTCGCGGCGGTCGCCGGCTGGTTCGAGAGACACGAGACTGACTGATTGATTGTTGTTGTTGGCAGACAGGCAGGTAAGATGACAGCGATGGTGCCGTGGTAATAAGCCAACTGAGACTGCCATATTGTGATTGTAATTATTATAATTTTACCCAAATATTACCCACTATATTGACTATAAGATGTAAAGGTTCTTTCTTGTGGGTCTGACATGAACATTATTCTGCATTCTCCACACCAACTACGAGTTCATCTTCCAATTACACGAACACGAATTTCCAGTACACCGAGGACCAAGACAGAAACGGAAAGGCAGAGAGGCAGAGGAAGAGAGGCAGAGGAAGAGATGCAGGGAGGCAGAGGAAGAGATGCAGAGGAAGAGAAGCAGAGAGGCAGTGAAAGAGATTCATGGAGGCAGAAGAAGAGAGGCAGGGAGGCAGAGGAAGAGATGCAGAGGAAGAGAAGCAGAGAGGCAGTGAAAGAGATTCATGCATGGAGGCAGAGGAAGAGAGGCAGCTAGCAGAGGAAGAGGGACAGAGAGGCAGAAGAAGCGAGGCAGAGGATGAGATGCAGAGAGGCAGTGAAAGAGATTCATGGTGGCAGAGGAAGAGAGGCAGAGAGGCAGTGAAAGAGATTCATGGTGGCAGAGGAAGAGAGGCAGCTAGCAGAGGAAGAGGGGCAGAGAAGCAGAAGAAGCGAGGCAGAGAGGCAGAGGAAGAGAGGCAGAGGAAGAAATGCAGGGAGGCAGAGGAAGAGGGGCAGAGAGACAGAGGAAGAGAGGCAGAGGAAGAGAGGCAGAGAGACAGAGAAAGAGAGAAAGAGAGGCAGAGGAAGAGAGAAAGAGAGGCAGAGGAAGATATAAAGAGAGGGAGAGAGGCAGTGGAAGAGAGGCAGAGAGGCAGAGGAAGAGAGAAAGAGAGGCAGAGGAAGAGAGAAAGAGAGGCAGAGGAAGAGAGAAAGAGAGGCAGAGGAAGAGAGAAAGAGAGAGAGAGGCAGTAGAAGAGAGGCAGAGAGGCAGAGGAAGAGAGAAAGAGAGGCAGACGAAGAGATAAAGAGAGGGACAGAGGCAGTGGAAGATAGGCAGAGAGGCAGAGGAAGAGAGAAAGAGAGGCAGACGAAGAGATAAAGAGAGGGAGAGAGGCAGTGGAAGAGAGGCAGAGAGGCAGCATAAGAGAGAAAGAGAGGCAGAGGAAGAGAGAAAGAGAGGCAGAGGAAAAGAGAAAGAGAGGGAGAGAGGCAGTAGAAGAGAGGCAGAGAGGCAGAGGAAGAGAGAAAGAGAGGCAGACGAAGAGATAAAGAGAGGGACAGAGGCAGTGGAAGAGAGGCAGAGAGGCAGACGAAAAGAGAAAGAGAGGAAGAGGCAGAGAGGCAGACGAAGAGAGAAAGAGAGGCAGAGGTAGAGAGGCTTGACGAAGAGAGGCAGAGGAAGAGAGGCAGACGAAGAGATAAAGAGAGGGAGAGAGGCAGACGAAGAGATAAAGAGAGGGAGAGAGGCAGTGGAGGAGAGGCAGAGAGGCAGACGAAGAGAGAAAGAGAGGAAGAGGCAGAGAGGCAGACGAAGAGAGAAAGAGAGGCAGAGGTAGAGAGGCAGACGAAGAGAGGCAGACGAAGAGAGAAAGAGAGGAAGAGGCAGAGAGGCAGACGAAGAGAGAAAGAGAGGCAGAGGTAGAGAGGCAGACGAAGAGAGGCAGACGAAGAGAGGCAAGGAGGCATAGGGGCAGATAAACAGGAAGGCACAAAGGCACAGAGCAGGGCTGGCCATAGTCATGGAGTACGTGCAGTTGCCTGGAGCGCAGCACTTTAAGGGAGTCATTTATACAGAAAATTGATTTGTTTTCATTTGTTTTTCAATCAATGTGTCAATGATTTTTTTAAATTTTAATTTTGATCAGACTTATTTTTCCAACAGACGAGACGTAGGCCCTCATAAGACCAGTATATACTATATAGTATATAGGCATCCTTACCTTATTTATATTGCCGGCTTGGGTTTTCTGGCATTTCTGACCTCTTCAAGAATTCCTGCCCTGATTCATCAAAGCTTTCGCCTACAATCTCTCTCGTCCTAAATGACTCTACTGTCTCCTCTGTCTGGTCTTCTGACAAGACTGACACTCTACCATCACTGGATATCGATGAAAACCTCTCTGATACGACGCAGCAGTAGTGAATAAGCTGGCACCTTGCACTTTACTTTTACATCTTGTTGTATAAATTTGGAGCCGGGTCCGAGGCGAACAGATCTGGTGGTCGTGGCTTCGAATCACGACTTGTGTGTGCCGCATTTCTTCTCGTTCGAACAGGCATTCCTTGTATAGCTCGTGGTGCAGATCCTTCTTCACAACTGCTCTCTGAACACCCTTTGCTTTCCTCATCTCTGAACCGCCCGATTTTAAGATCGAGTACATCTTTGGACGCAGTCCCACGAATTGGGCTATGGCAACTCCGTTACATTCATCTTTGAACTTGCCCACGACTCTCTTGTTCTCGACATCGTAGTATGGGCTGTCTCTGGGAAGCTCTGAGAGGTCGTAGAGGTGTTTTTTGTTCCACATATCGGCATAGGCGTTCGGAGTTTCCACCTGAAATAACAGGCTGTCAGTGTCTGTATATAGCAACTGGGCTTTTTCTCCGTACTCGTTTTTCACATCGTTGTACCAGAAGTCGTACATGAGATGCTTGCTGAGGTCGAGGACAGCCTGGCCGACATATACAGGCCTGTTTAACTTGAGCTTGTTCTTCAAACTGTGAATCGCGGCGAGTTGGTCGTTGAAGATTTTGTGTGATATGGATATGTAGGCCGGGTCGGCAATTAGTTTACGAAGTTTGTCAACTTTTGAGGTCGGTACCAGGTCAACCCTGATTCTTTTCCTAAGATTTTCCATGGACTTGCCAAAGACCGCATTATTAGCCAGCTTGAAGAAGTCCTTTTCAAATTCTGACGTTGCCTTCGCTCTCAATTTCGTGTTCATCTCGATGTATGGAGCCATCCATGCCTCCTGTCAAAACTTAATAGCACGATGAATTTTAGCAACTCGCAGGCCCAACGAGTGGTAGAGTTTAAGATTTCTATAATGGACCACATACCGCTCCTTAGGTCGTAGGCTTGGCACTAACTTCACATGCTTTGTGAACTTGCTTCCCAACTCGTTCATAAGCACATTCTGATAGTCACTCAACCAATCCTCCTGGACTGTCATGGTCTCCGGTGCTAAGGGATAGTCGCTATGTGCATTGTGAATTTGCTCCGGGTACTCGAGATCGACTTCGAGCAGGAAGCCTTCAGGCGCGTCGTCTGGAGTTTCCAACACTTCATCGAGAGTTGGACTTTCCCAGCTGAATCCTCCAACCGGCAATGGCTGTTGCATCGCCCAGCCGTAGAGGTTATTAGCATCGAGATACATGATCCAGTTTTCTGGCTTCGTGGTATCATGATCTGGACATAGTGGGTTGTTGGCCTTTGCGAAGCGCTTGGATACCATCGAGATTCCACCTCTGAGGCCTTTCTCTACGAACAAGTGCATATCTACATCGGTGAGAAGTTCGAGCTCGATTTTCGTCTTTTTCAACAAAGCGTCCCAGGCCATTCCTGGTAGGCTGAAGTAGTTAGCCGGGTCCAGACTGTAGTGCTTCATCGAAGTGGATCTGAAGGTCTCGAATACATCGGCTAGTAGAAGTACGTCCGTTCGGAGATATAAGTCGTGATAGTCGCCCAGAGTTTTACAGTCGAATTCATTCCATACTCGTTGGGCGTGTTGATAATCCTCATCAGAAATGTTCTCTCGTGTGAGCTTGCTGTAGAACGCTTCTTTGGGTGGAAGTCGGTCTTCTTCGAAGCGGTTGTAATTGTCAATGTGCTCGTAACAATATACACCCTTTCGTCTCAACAGATCTAATTTAAACCTTTCATTATGAACAAAGTTTTCGTTTATATTTATGCCGTTGTGATTTTCAGATCCTCTAGCGACAGATTTCCTGATAATTTATCCAACGAGCTTTTTAGAAACTGGAGACTATCAATGAACTGTAGATGTCCAATGTTAAATGTCATGTATTTCTCCATATTGTTTGGGATACAGTTAATTTCAGTTTCCTCATCCTGTGCGGCCTCACAGCTACCTATCGCTTGCAAGATGAGATGACTGTCATAGCCTCGTAGATTGTGGAAGACCACTGGTACCTTGCACTTATCGGCATATATTCGAAGTTTAAGGTTGCAGGCGTTGTGAGCTGCACCTCGGTACTTACCGGTAATGTGGCAGTGGTCACGAACTCTATCCGCCTCACCCTCCATCCCGACCCCTCATTGGTGTACTCTTCCAGGAGTTGTAGTACTTCGGCCTTGGCCTTCCGAACAACCCCTTGGATTTTACCCGCATTGGTAACTGGTACTGCTTTGCTTCGAAAGTAGGTCGTAGTGGTAATAATACCGGGAGCCGCGTTGCCATCGTACACATTGTCAACAGTCGGCGCCAACTTTTCCAACTCAACAGTCAACACTTGAGTGTATTTCAAACCGCCATTTTTCAAGAGCTCTTCGTTTAGCTGTGCCTCGATGTTCTGCTCCATTGCACTCAAGAAAGCCAACCCATCTCCTTCCAGTCTGTGGGTTAAAGGTACTTCTGCGCGGAAGTCTCTCAGATGCTGATTGGCGAGCTCTCTGTGCACTAGAAAGGGTGGTGGTCCACCTCTATCCTTATTAATTAGGAGTGGGTCAAATTCTGCCAGAAGGGCCTTGCGTTTTGCCCCTCTGCGCCTGCGCA
This sequence comes from Allolobophora icterica, assembly GCA_963556255.1. Taxonomy (NCBI): domain Eukaryota; kingdom Metazoa; phylum Annelida; class Clitellata; order Crassiclitellata; family Lumbricidae; genus Allolobophora; species Allolobophora icterica. The sequence continues at coordinate 103,418,918 of OY744602.1, forward strand.
CTGGAGGAATTGGCCTTGGAAGCAGTGGCTGTAGTAAGCGTCTTTTGACTGAATCTGGTATAGGTTCGTCTAAAATGTTCTGTAGAACAGCCCGAAGAGCTGGTGGCCCGGTAAACTCACCCAGCAATTGTTTAATTTTTTCATTCGTAGACAATGCCATAGTAATAAATTATTTTTATACTAATGTGGCAAACTTTTCTTTAATATAATAAGTTTATCATTTCTTTAAATATAAATTTTTTATTATCTAGTCTATTGATATAGATGATAGACGTTTCCATTCTTTATTAAATTCGCGAATTAACCCACCTCTTCGAGCTCTAAAATATTTAGCGAAATAACCACATTTCATACACTCACCCACGCGTGTTTTTATACCCCTTCCACATTTGACACATGGTTTTGTCCCGCAGCCGTTTCGCAGTAGTGCCAAATGTTTGAAACAGTACTCCCCAATGCACCTGCGAGAGCAGAGGGTTGTTTTGCCTATAGCGAGCCAAATGCAAAAGTTTTGCCCTAACATTATGTTTTATGTATACCATAACCTGATCATTTATTTAATTGATTATTTTTATAATTAGCTAGTTCCAGACCTCGTGGGAGGTTCTCGGCCTGCAGCAAACGACACTTTTGCGGCTTGATGTGTTAAGGCACATTTTTTTTGGTTTTTTTGACTGAATTCAAAGCGGCTCGGCTTGCAGGTTTTTGGTGGTGCAATTCGTACACCCGTGGGATCTACGGACTCTCTGGAGGCCAAGATGGTGTAGACCGGCATCCTCTTAATTCAGTGAGATAACGGAGTGGTGGGGAGAAAAAAAATTGTGGGGGTGGAGACCGTCCCCCGGAGTGTCATCCAAGTTTTTTTTTTTATCATATTATGTGCTTTTGTTTGCTTATGTTTTAGGGGAAAGGCAGTAATGTAAGAATAATGTAAAGAAGAGGTTATAAGAAGCATCTGGGTCATTTTTGGTGCAGGATTCTGATACAATGGACCAATCAATTTTGGATAATATATTTTTGAAATGTTCAGAAGTGGATACTGTGCTTGCAGATTTCGGACTATGTAACCTTGAATAGGATCGAAGAAAGGCGGGTAAGCGTCGAGATGGATACCGCGAATAACTACATTCAACAAATATACAGTAATAATGTGTTATATCTCTCTGGCGCTACGTAAACTCTAATGGTGATCACTGTGTCAATGAAAGAAAAAGTCGCAACCTTTAAGTTTGAACCTTAACGTTTAATGCAGAAGTTGACAGAACATATTTTCGACCAACAACTTCTGATTGTGTGGTAGATTTCAACAAGTTCACGCATTTCCACAGACCTCTCTTTCCTAATGTCACCGACTGACTGCTTGTGTGTGTTCATGAATGTGTGCGTATGTCTTTGTCATTGTCTGTTCGAGTTCAGCACTTCAGAGGCAGGTGAGATATTGTGTTTTAAATACGGATGGTGGTCATGATGATTACTATGATTATAAATTATTTGCAAAAGCCGAAACCGATGGCGATGAAGAAGAATGATATGAATGAGGCGACATAATGTAGCCTAAACAATGTGGCTCCTTGGCATGGAAAAGTAGTCTGGAAGAGTTAGTACAGCCGAGTCATCTTCTCATCTTCATTAGCGTTGCGCATGTAAGCTACTTGTTGAAGTCCATTGAATCTCATGCGTCCTTAACTGGATAAAAAAACAACGGATGTTTCAATGTTAGCAACAACAACTAGGCGATTACACATCATCTCGTCTTAGAGAGAGAGAGAGAGAGAGAGAGAGAGAGAGAGAGAGAGAGAGAGAGAGAGAGAGAGAGAGAGAGAGAGAGAGAGAGAGAGAGAGAGAGAGAGAGAGAGAGAGAGAGAGAGAGAGAGAGAGAGAGAGAGAGATAGAGAGAGAGAGAGAGAGAGAGAGAGAGAGAGAGAGAGAGAGAGAGAGAGAGAGAGAGAGAGAGAGAGAGAGAGAGAGCGCGAGAGAGACAGACAGACAGACAGACAGACAGACAGACACAGACAGACAGACAGACAGACAGACAGAGACAGAGACACACAGACAGACAGACAGACAGAGATATAGACAGAGACACTTGATAGGCTTAAGGAGTTTGCACCAGAATCGATTGATCTGCTTCAGGTGTCATCATGCAGGTCCTCTAATCCAAGCACTTTCTTCCTTGTTCCCTCTATCTCTTTCTCTGATTTTCTTTGTCTTTCTCCATCCCTTTCTCTTTTTCTCTTGGAAAAAGAAGAACACGAGAGAAAAACCTGGCCTAAGGGCAACAGATTGAAAAATCCCTCCCTGTTTCCTTTGACATACCTGAAACTAGAGTTGAAGAAATTGAAACATGCATCGCTGTTGCCGTAACCGAATCTCCCACCAAAGGCCTTCAACGTCAATCGCACTGACCAAGAGCAATCCTCGCAAAACCGATTTGGTCAAGTATTCAAGCGAGAGCTTTGGAGGAATAGTCTCTGGGACTATTTTATTGAGGCTCCATATAAACGGATGGAAAGGACGGATTGAAATCAAGAGAACGAAATTGAAACTTTGAATCAACCCAAATGAATTCACTCACCCGAGCTGTCATCAGGACACCCAAGCATCATCGTATCACTCTCATCCTTAAATCACTCCACTCAGTGAAAATCACTGAACGCATCCACATCAAAGTCCTATCGCTAACCTACAACTCCCAGCAAAAATCCCAGCAAAAGTATCATCGCGAACTCTTTAACCACTCTGCTACACCGATCTACCCGATCTACTTCCTATCTCACTCTCTTCCAGTTCCCCAGTTACTACTCCTCTCGAGTTCTACAACCAATCCAAATCCCACAATGGATCTCGATTCTGGAACGAAATTTCATCTGAATTCCCCATCATCTCAGTTCCTCCGCCAATACCGCCACTCACCCGCCGTCATCCGCTTTAGGCCCCTCTGCACATCACCTCACAGGCTTTCCATTCAAAATTAAAGTCTTACCTCTTCAAGAATTCCTATACCCTACCCCATCCGATCCTCACCGTCCAATCTCTTTCGACCTAAACGCCACCCACCTTAGCAGCCGCTCTGCCACTTCTCTCTCGTCTCTGGCAACGGGATCCGAACTGCCACTGGACATAGCTCCTCCTTACACAACCCCTCTGAGACAACGCAGTGCTTGTGTACATTGCGCTTAACTTTAGAATAACTTTTTATAATTTGGAGTGCACAATTACGAGTAAACTGGAAGCAGAAGCAAAAGAAGGATGAGAAAGATGGATTAGATGAGAAAGATAATAAGGACTGGATAGAAGGTTAGATATGATCGAGACATTGACTCAAACCCTGGCTCTTCTTCATCCTGTCGTTGTCTGACGCCGGGTGTTTTCGGTGTATCTCACGCATCTTAGATGCCACTTTTATTATCTCTTCGAGTTCACGGATCCTTGCCTCTTCCTTCGTAGCCTCATCACCCTTCGCTCTCTTCTGCGCATCTTCTGTTCCTTTGTGCGGATAAACAAATGAATTCGACTCAATGATCAACAGAAGCAGGAAGAACAATGACACAGTTCTCGTGAGCGCCATTACCATAGCAACAACACCTCCAGCAGCAGCAGCAGCGGTAATAGAGGAAGTCCGGACTCGATTGTCGCGAGACGATGCTGACGTTGAACTCAGTGGAAGACAAGAAGTTCTTTCGTTTCATATAAAGTCTTCCAGTCATATGCATCATCAGTCTTCTAATTGACTCCCTCCCACTTCACAGCTGCAGCAGAAGAGCCGAAATCCATATCATCATCATTAAGCCCCTCACGCTCACGCTAGTAGTCTGTCTGTGTCTGTCTGTCTGTCTGTCTGTCTGTCTGTCTGTCTGTCTGTCTGTCTGTCTGTCTGTCAACAGTCAATAACCAAAGTTAGTTATTCCGTTCACTCACATAAACAGTCTGAAGATATTATGCAATGTGGCCATCGATACGCAGAAACAAGATAAAAGTAGTTAGAACGGTGGCTGGCTGCTGGTTATCAGTCAATAACAACCAATAACCAAAATTAGTTATTCCGTTCATTCACATAAACTCTGAATACATTATGCAATGTGACCGTCGTGACCGTAAGTTGTCGAGCTTCGAGACGCAAACACAAGGTAAAAGGAGTTCAGAACGGTGGCTGGCAGCTGGCTATGTTAAAGCAGTAAAGTAAGGAAGTATTGCAAGTGTGTTGACTGTCGAAACATTCGAACATCACAACTACTAGATCTGTCCCCAAATAAGCAGCAATGTGAATTAGATTATTTGTAAAAAGAAGCTTTCAACTTTGGTAATGAAAACAGTCTGGTGTCTCTGTGGGCCCCTGAAGGTCGTGGGCCCCTGTAGGTCGTGGGCCCGTGTGCTTTGCATCCCCTGCACATATGATAGCTATGCCACTGATTCGTTACTAAATGGCGTATAGGCAGCCTCTCTGTCTTAGCGGATTGAATTGAGAGATTTTGAACTATTTGCGACTGGCATTGGTGCAGTCCCTTACTCCCAAGTAAGGGATTGCCTGGTGAGGCTATGCCATCAGTGGCGAAGGCTTCGGCTGAAGGACCACCTAAGGCGACACGCGAGGTGGACAGGCTCACCAGGAACCCAGAAATGGCTGTCCTACGCAGTAGGCAGGTGCTGGAAGGACACCTGGGGGCGAAAGAGGCCTCTAAGTCGCCCCACCGGCTTCCTTACCCTACCAGGAGAGGATTGGTCACCATCTGGCATAGGATCAAGAAACCGTAATATGATGACGGATGCAACGATGTGGAGACGTCGTCTTAAGGCATCATCATCGGTGCATACCTGACGGAGGAGACAAGATGAGATTGGTACATCAACGCGGGCGCCATAGAAATTACTAATTATTGATAACTAGCTGGATTACCCGGCGTTGCCCGGGGTTATAAGTTTCACACCACCATCACCACCACCACCACCACCACCACCACCACCACCACCACCACCACCAACAACAACAACAACAACAACAACAACGACAACGACAACGACTGCTTGGCAATCTTGGCAGTCGCCCTCTGGCGGAGACTGCTTCGCAGTCTTGTAGACGCCTTCTGGCGTCTAGCGACCTCTGCCGTGGAGTGACTGCTTCGCAGTCGCCCTCTGGCGGCGACTGCTTCGCAGTCTTGGAGGCCCTTGTGGCGTCTGGCGACCTGTGGGGAGACTGCTTCGCAGTCGAAGAGGGTGAACCGGGCGTTGGCGTGTTAAAGAAAACGCCAGTAATCTAGCCCTCACTGCCGGTCTGTAGTCGGCCTCGCCCTTAGTAAAGCAGACTGGTTGTTTCATATACGGTACTGTAAATAATTTAGATCTTTGTCTTTGAACATACATGTGTTAAAATTTTGTTGTAAAACGATGAATATACTTCGAATCGATCGTCATTAAATTTTGTGCGAAGTAAACAACTGACGCGCATTATTAATGACGTTGGGGAATACCGGCGCCATAAATAGAACCGCGGTGTCGTTATGTGCATTATTAATGACGTTGGGGAATACCGGCGCCATAAATAGAACCGCTTGGCAGTGGAATAGGCGAGCTTGCGCGCGATCAACGGTCGGGTGGGTAGAGTTTTGGGGCATTTTCACCATGGTAGGGGTGAAAACGGGGGACGCGAACCCCTCCACTGGGTGTCCGAAGCCGAGGCCGACGCAGTAGTGAAGGTTTCGAGTGAAAAGGTGCAAAATTGTAGAAGTTAAGCCCGGTCAAACAGACAGACAGACAGACACACACACAGAAAGCTGGCTTTATTTATATAGATGATACTTGTATGTATTGTGCCATTATGCATACACGAATTAATCCCGGAGATGTTGGGATGTCAGGAGATCTGGTCTGACCTCAGCGGATTTTGATACGTTAAGCAGCCAGTGACAATTGCTATTACTCTTACTGCTATTATTATTGCTATGGCTGTTACTATATATATTATTATAACTTTGGCGATTCTGTCAGATGGCTTGCATCGTAGTTTCAAGTGATTGGGATTTGATTTTTCAGAGGATTTTTATGGTCTCCAGGTGTTGTTTTGATCGTTGATACGTCGTCCGATTAAATTACTGAATAGGGCCTAATGCAAATGCAACTGTTTAATTCCTAATTGTTCGCTAGACTACCAATTTTGTGCTGATGACACCCAACTGCAAAACAAAATGCAGCTGCATATGGGGAAAAATTGTGAAGATATTTTCTTTCGTTTAAATAGTTCCAAGTTTACTCTCGATCTCCAACTCGTGGAAGATGGTAACAAACTTCTTCTGAATACTTCCACCGTAACTCCCAACCTGTCTCCCAGGCTTGACCACCGGAATCTCACCTGGCAGCGAAGCCAATCAAAATTAATATCTGCCTCTTGCAGACCTTATTGTATATAGCGCAGGTGTTCATGCTGGTCTCCCTCTTTTGTGTGACGCTGAAAAATTTCGGAGATTCACAGTTTCATTACGCGGCTTTTTCACTTTAGCTTTCCTGTTTTGTTTTCTTTAATTTCTAATAGCAACACAGCTGGTTTAACTCGTTTCAGGATAACTAAAAGGAGCAGCTTTCCAAAGGATCTTCTCTTGGCACTATACCCCGTGATCGATCGAGTCAGTCGATTAAGTTGGTTGAAACTCAGCCCAGTCAATTTGGTCGAGAAATCTTCAATTCGGTCGACTTGCAAGTCGAGTCGATCAATTGTCTTGACAAGTCGAGTTGATCTTTGTTTCCTTGACTTGAGTGGACTATGAAATATTTTACTTACTATTTTGTACGGCTACGTCACACAGTGACCCACATGACGTAGTTTTGTTTCGCTGCTCAGTTTTGCCTCTGCTGAACTTTGACTTATAACCCTCCAAGTCGCTCCAACCGTAACCTGTGCGCTACAGACTACTATAGTAACTAACTTCAGTCATCTTGAGCAGTTTATTTGCTTGAACTATCTGTAAACTAGACACTGGACGTCCTCTTATTTGTCGTTTTATTATATTGAGCTGGTACTAATTTCGGTATCGTAGCCTACTGTAGGAGATTCCCTTGTAGCTGATTACCCCGTGATCGATCGAGTCGAGTGCTACGATCGACTTGGCTCGGCCGACGATCGACTCAATCAACTTTGTCGATTATTCGACCTCTCGTCGACCCGATCGACTTGGCAAATAAACGATCGACTTGATCGACTATTGTTGACTTGGACTGAAGTCTCTTGGCCGTAACCTGTCACAAGGGCGAGCACCTTGCATGGTTGCCAAAACGTGTGTTTAATTAAGATCTTGATAATTTTATTGTCATGTTTCAATGTAATCTTACTGCGTACTTGTCGGTTTGAATTAATAAAGATGATGATCATTATTATTATTATCATTATTATTATTATTATTATTATTATTATTATTATTTTTTTTTTTTTATTATTTTTATAATTATTATTATTATAATTATTTTTTTTTTTTCCCGAGGTAGTAAAGATCCCTCGGGCTGTAAAAGAAGATTAAAAACAGTTTATTGGTTCTCGTCTCCGACTTCGTGCCCAAAAGTGCCTCTGAATGCAACGCCATTGAACCGTTGCGTGCAAACTGACAAACGCTGGAACAGGTGCATGCTTTCTCTAGGGTCTCCCGTTGCCTCTGTCATGGAGAAACTCTAGTCCTGTCCGATTGATGGGGCCTAGTGATTCAAATGCCACGGGGATGAATTCGTGCGTGGCGGGGAGAGATGTATATTTCATGCTTTTTCGTTCAGCAGCTTGCTCAGCCGCTCCACCCGTTACTGTCGACGTCAGATGAAGATACGACGACGCGCACGTATGGACTGCTGTTGCATCCCATGCAATGAACCTGCCTCTTGTCCATGGGACCAGTGTGGCTCCGTCTGGTCTCTTTCCATCGGTGCGGCTTAGTCCTGACGGTTCTTTAGAACTAGGAATATCCGCCTTCGACAAGGCTCTCCAGATAATGTCATTTAATGCAGCGTGTCGCGCCGCCCTTCCCGTCGACCTTCTGCAGACCAGTCCATGATGTCCACCTGGATCTGCGATCTCGCCACACTGGCACCGATGTGATGCAAAAAGAGTTAAACCAAGGCGGAAACCTACAGCAACCCTAACCGCCTCATTGCTCAACCCTAGGCCGCAAGCAGCCAAAGGGATGGTCCCGAGCCAGTCTCCGGCGTGTGCAGCTGTCAGTGCTCGAAGTCTTGCCTGGCTGAGTGGATCATCGCATCCATTGCAAATCTTCATCTTATCGCTGTCGATGAGCGGTCGATCCCAGGTCTTCTGTTCTCTCGGGATCGGTTCCATTACTGCGGGAAGCGAGTCTTTGCGAGCTTCCATCATCTCATCCCGGTATGCATCGCTCCACTCATCCGCGACCAGGATGGCGCCCACGAGACCGGCGGTCGACGCAGCTGACGCCAAATAGGCTGATGATGCCAGCATCGATATCCGCCTGATCCCCAGGCCGCCATCTCTGATCGGGAGAGAGGCCTGCAACCACTGCACGTCGCTCAATTCGTTGTTGATGATCTTCTCCAGTCCTGTCTTCGTTAGCTGGTCCATTTCATCGAGTAACGGGTGGTTCCAGCACGGAGATGTTCGCAGCATGTAGGTCATTTTTGCTGCTCCGAAGCATGATCTTAGCAGCAGCAGCGCTGCTTGTACCTGGATATCCGTCAAATCCTTCAAAACTCGCTCCAAGGTGTTGCTATGCTCTTGAAGAGACTCGTCCAGCGCCTTCCCTCTGAAGAGCGGGGCGCCGAGCAGGGTCAATTCGTCCCGAACCATTCGTCTAAAGTTGTCAAATTCCGCCCCTGTCACCTCGGTCTCCGAAAAGATCTCGCATTTATTATTATTATTATTATTATTATTATTATTATTATTATTATTATTATTATTATTATTATTATTACTATTAAAATTGCTGACGACTGCTGCATTCTTATATTCCAGTGCCTCACTCATGAATTTCAATTGCACACTCTTCCTCAAACTGTCAAACTGTAATTGAACTGGTGAGTAGAATCTCATGTATAATAATGATATGGTGTGTGGTTGACTTCAGCTAATATCTCAAAAATTCATACTACACATTGCACACTCAAGACAAGTCAACTGCACACTTCTGTGTTACATATGCAAGTCAACGTAATTGCCTTTTCTGCACCTGAACACAAAGCGTTGC